>CAKNYM010052948.1:0-15515 GCA_932195095.1 Andricus curvator | reverse complement strand
TTAAGTCTAAAAACGGTTTCCTATCTGGATCTAGCCGGCTTTCAAGCAAACATTGGAAACAGAGAACTGAATTATTTGGCCGACGAAATCTTATTCGGCCCTATCTGGAACATTGGCGGAACTTAAAATAGAAGACTTCTCCACTAATTCCGGAAATGGTTTGTCATCCGGTTCGATCCGGCTTTGAAGCAAACATCGCAAACAGAAAACTAAATTGTTGGGCGGAAGGAATCTTATGCGGCTGATCTGGAACTTCTTCAAAACATACATTACAAAAGCCTGTTTCCGTCTAAACACGAAAGCGGGTTTCTATGTGAATCTATCCGGCTTTGAAGCGAACATCAGAAACAGAAAATGGAATTATTTACCCAACGGAATCTTATGTGGCCCTATCTGGAAATATTTTGGTTCTTACATTACAAGACTGTTTCCGTTTAAGACTAAACCGGTTGCCTATCTGAATCTATCCGGCTTTGGAGCGAACTTTGGAAACAAAAAATTGAATTATGTGGCCGACGGAAGCTTATGCGTCTCTATCTGGTACTATGTAGGAACTTACATTAGCAGACAGTTTTCGTTTGAGTTTAAAAACGGGTTTCTATCTGGATCTATCCGGCTTTGAAGCGAACATCGGAAACAGAAAACTGAATTATTTGCCCGGCGGAATATTATGCGGCCCTATCAGGAACTGCGTCAGAACTTACATTAAAAGACTGTTTCTGTTTAGGACTAAAGCGGTTTCCTATCTGGATCTATCCGTCTGGGAAGCGAACATCAGAAATAGAAAACTGAATCATTTGCACGACGGAATCTTATGCGGCCCTATCAGGAACTACGTCACAATTTACATTAAAAGACTGTTTTCGTTTAAGTCTAAAAAAGGTTTTCTATCTGGATCTATCCGGCTTTGAAGCGAACATCGGAAACAGAAAATTGAATTATTTGCCCGACGAAATCTTATGCGGCCCTATCTGGAACTATCTCGGAACTTACATTAGAAGACTCTTTCCGTTTAAGTCTAACAACGCTTGCCTATGTGGATCTATCCTGCTTTGCAGCGAACTTTGGAAAAAGAAAACTGAATTATTTGCCGGGCGGAATCGTATGCGGCCCTCTTTGAAACTATGTAGGAACTTAGATTAGCAGACAGTTTTCGTTTAAGTCTAAAAACGGTTTTCTATCTGGATCTATCCCGCTTGGAAGCGAACATCAGAAACAGAAAACTGTATCATTTGCCCGACGGAATCTTATGCGGCCCTATCTGGAACTATGTCGGAACTTGCATTAGAAGACTTTTTTCGTTTAAGTGTAAAAACGGTTTTCTACCTGGATCTATCCGGCTTTGAAGCGAACATGGGAAACAGTAAATTTAATTATTTTCCCGACGGAATCTTATGCGGCCCTATCTGGAACTATGTCGCAACTTACATTAGAAGACTGTTTCCGCTTAAGTCTAAAAACGGTTGCCTATCTGGATCTATCCGGCTTGGAAGCGAACTTTGGAAAAAGAAAACTGAATTATTTGCCGGACGGAATCGTATGCGGCCCTCTCTGAAACTATGTAGGAACTTACATTAGCAGACAGTTTTCGTTTAAGTCTAAAAACGGTTTTCTATCTGGATCTATCCGGCTTTGAAGCGAACATGGGAAACAGTAAATTTAATTATTTGCCCGACGGAATCTTATGCGGCCCTATCTGGAACTATGTGGCAACTTACATTAGAAGACTGTTTCCGCTTAAGTCTAAAAACGGTTGCCTATCTGGATCTATCCGGCTTGGAAGCGAACTTTGGAAAAAGAAAACTGAATTATTTGCCGGACGGAATCGTATGCGGCCCTCTTTGAAACTATGTAGGAACTTACATTAGCAGACAGTTTTCGTTTAAGTCTAAAAACGGTTTTCTATCTGGATCTATCCGGCTTGGAAGCGAACATCAGAAACAGAAAACTGTATTATTTGCCCGGCGGAATCTTATGCGGCCCTATCAGGAACTACGTCACAATTTACATCAAAAGACTGTTTTCGTTTAAGTCTAAAAAAGGTTTTCTATCTGGATCTATCCGGCTTTGAAGCGAACATCGGAAACAGAAAATTGAATTATTTGCCCGACGAAATCTTATGCGGCCCTATCTGGAACTATCTCGGAACTTACATTAGAAGACTCTTTCCGTTTAAGTTTAACAACGCTTGCCTATGTGGATCTATCCTGCTTTGAAGCGAACTTTGGAACAAGAAAACTGAATTATTTGCCGGACGGAATCGTATGCGGCCCTCTCTGAAACTATGTAGGAACTTACATTAGCAGACTGTTTTCGTTTAAGTCTAAAAACGGTTTTCTATCTGGATCTATCCGGCTTTGAAGCGAACATGAGAAACAGAAAATGGAATTATTTACCCAACGGAACCTTATGTAGCCCTATCTGGAAATATTTCGGCTTTTACATTAGAAGATTGTTTTCGTTTAAGTCTAAAGCGGTTTCCTATCTGAATCTATCCGGCATTGAAGCGAACTTTGGAAACAAAAAATTGAATTATTTGCCCGACGAAAGCTTATGCGTCCCTATCTGGAACTATGTCGGAACTTACATTAGAAGACTGTTTTCGTTTAAGTCTAAAATGGTTTTCTATCTTGATCTATCCGGCTTTGAAGCGAACATCGGAAGCATAAAATGGAATTATTTACCCAATGGAATCTTATGTAGCCCTATCTGGAAATATTTTGGCTTTTACACTAGAAGATTGTTTTCGTTTAAGTCTAAAGCGGTTTCCTATCTGAATCTATCCGGCATTGAAGCGAACTTTGGAAACAAAAAATTGAATTATTTGCCCGACGGAAGCTTATGCGTCCCTATCTGGAACTATTTCGGAATTTACATTAGAAGACTGTTTCCGTTTAAGTCTAAAAGCGGTTGCCTATTTGGATCTATCCGGCTTGGAAGCGAACATCGGAAACAGAAAATTTAATTATTTGCCTGACGGAATCTTATGCTGCCCTATCAGGAACTATGTCGGAACTTACATTAGAAGACTGTTTTCGTTCAAGTCTAAAAGCGGCTTCCTATCTGGAACTATCCGGCTTGGAAGCGAACATCCGAAACAGAAAACTGAATCATTTGCCCGACGGAATCTTATGCGGCCCTACCTAGAACTATATCGGACCTTACATTAGAAGACTTTTTCATTTTATGTCTAAAAACGGTTGCCTATCTGGATCTAACCGGCTTGGAAGCGAACATCGGAAACAAATAGCTGAATTATTTGCCCGGCGGAATCTTATGCGGCCCTATCTGGAACTATGTCGGAACTTACATTAGAAGACAGTTTTCGTTTAAGTCTAAAAACGGTTTTCTATCTGGAGCTATCTGGTTTTGAAGCGAACTTTGGAAATAAAAAATTGCATTATTTGGCCGACGAAATCTTATTCGGCCCTATCTGGAACTTTGGCGGAACCTAAAATAGAAGACTTCTCCACTAATTCCGAAAATTGTTTTTCATCTGGTTCTATCCGGCTTTGAAGCAAACATCGCAAACAGAAAACTAAATTATTGGGCGGAAGGAATCTTATGCGGCTGGTCTGGAACTTCTTCAAAAATTACATCACAAAAGTCTGTTTCCGTCTAAATAAGAAAGCTGTTTTCTATGTGAATCTATCCGGCTTTGAAGCGAACATCAGAAACAGAAAATGGAATTATTTACCCAACGGAAGCTTATGCGTCCTTATCTGGAACTATGTCGAAACTTACATTAGAAGACTGTTTTCGTTTAATTCTAAAAACGGGTTTCTATCTGCATCTATCCGGCTTGGAAGCGAACACCGGAAACAGAAAACTGAATTATTTGCCCGGCGGAATCTTATGCGGCCCTATCAGGAACTATGTCGGAACTTACATTAGAAGACTTGTCGTTTAAGTCTAAAAACGGTTTTCTATCTGGATCTATCCGGCTTTGAAGCGAACATGGGAAACAGTAAATGTAATTATTTGCCTGACGGAATCTTATGCGGCCCTATCTGGAACTATGTCGAAACTTACATTAGAAGACTGTTTCCGTTTAAGTCTAAAAACGATTGCCTATCTGGATCTATCCGGCTTAGAAGCGAACATCGGAAACAGAAAACTGAATTATTTGCCCGGCGGAATCTTATGCGGCCCTATCAGGAACTACGTCACAATTTACATTAAAAGACCGTTTTCGTTTAAGTCAAAAAAAGGTTTTCTATCCGGATCTATCCGGCTTTGAAGCGAACATCGGAAACAGAAAATTGAATTATTTGCCCGCCGGAAGCTTATGCGTCCCTATCTGGAACTATGTCGGAACTTACATTAGAAGACTGTTTTCGTTTAAGTCTAAAATGGTTTTCTATCTGGATCTATCCGTCTTTGAAGCGAACATCGGAAACAGAAAATTTAATTATTTGCCTGACGGAATCTTATGCGGCCCTATCTGGAACTATCTCGGAACTTACATTAGAAGACTGTTTCCTTTTGGGTCTAACAACGCTTGCCTATGTGGATCTATCCGGCTTTGAGGCGAACTTTCGAAAAAGCAAATTAAATTATTTGCCCGGCGGAATCTTATGCGGCTCTCTCTGAAACTATGTAGGAATTTGCATTAGCAGACAGTTTTCGTTTTAGACTAAAAACGTGTCTCTATCTGGATCTATCTGGCTTTGAAGCAAACATCAGAAACAGAAAATGGAATTATTTACCCAACGAAATCTTATGTGGCCCTATCTGGAAATATTTCGGCTTTTACATTAGAAGACTGTTTTCGTTTAAGTCTAAAGCGGTTTCCTATCTGAATCTATCTGGTTGTGAAGCGAACTGTGGAAATAAAAAATTGAATAATTTGGCCGGCGGAATCTTATGCGGCCCTATCAGGAACTATCTCGGAACTTCTCGCACCACAGAGTATGCAGTCGCGCCATGTAACCTTTTCGTTCAGGGTCCATACTGGTATCATAGCACTCCAGCAGGCCGTCCCTGAGTCGATCCGTCCACTTAAAAGTAATGAGATTCTGCCGGTCAATCGCATTGACTCCGTCTTTATTGGCTCCCCCAACTCTAGGGTAGTCGGCATTGTTGTCCGACCCATTGTCGGGAGTCCTGCGCGTTCGATTGTTTTGAACCGCACTTCCTACAAATATGTTTGGTGTTGTCATTGTTGTTCCCACGAGCAGCTAGGGAAAAGGGTTCGTCCATCCTTGTAGAGCCCCGCGTGCAAGGATAAGGCTGATACTCTGAGTGGTCGCCCGGTATCCCATAATCACCGTTTGAGACACCTCTCCCAGGTGTCATTCAGCTTTCGGCACGGTTGTTACGCCTTCGCTTAGGAGTTATTCCTTCGGGAACATCCCTGGAAAATTGTCCGCGACCGCTCATTAATTATTGTAACCATATTCAGCAGAAACCCTTGCTACAGGGACCCTCTATCCGCAACCCGAGGACGCGTTCGCTGGCTTTGTCATAGGCCCTTCGGTTCGATTCCCAAGGAATCAAAACATATATTATACATATTAAATAAACATATTAAACATATAACATATAAATACATATATATACATATATATATATATATATATATATATATATTAGGGTGGGAAATATCTTATGGAAAAAATTGTACCTAATACAAAGGACAAAACTTTCACTTTATGTCCGATTTAAAAAAATCAATTCATCTCATATATATTATATATTTTTTCCCTATTGTGTGGAGAACATCTCAGAATTTTGGAAATCCTTACCAAAAATGTTTAGGGGTACTAATCGTACTTTTTATGCCTTTTACCGGCGCCAAGTAATTTTTTTCAATCGGACATAAAGTGAAAGTTGAGTCCTTTGTATTAGCTACAATTTTTATTCATAAGATATTTCTCTCAAACAAATATGTATATTTAAAAAAATTGAAAACTACGAAAATCTCAGTTTTTACGTGATGCTCGCTACCTCTAACATTTTTTTTAAATCTGCGATACGGCCGCCGAAAAATAAAAACAAGTTTTTTGTGAACCATCCTAATATATATATAATTTAAAAAAAAAGTTAAACAACCACCGCAGGGTGCCACTAAGAGCAACTGCCATCCAACAAAATGTCAATAGCCCCCAGTAGTACCGCGGTAAATCACACCTATGGCCACGTCTCACAACCGTGAGATGGGTGGTTATAGGCAACGACAAAATCACAACGACAGGCCGGCGAAACCCTGGTGTGTCTTGAGGACACGAAGCGACCCAAGGACGGCAGCTTTCTGCATCAATCTCGCAAGTGCCTTGGCATATTTTTGGCACGCGGGTATGGCTTTAAGGTTACGAACCAGTGATAGTTTCGCACCTCCGAGAGCACCTATCACAAGGACAATTACTTGTACGGAATATTTTGGGTACAGTCGTTGTAGCTCTCTTTTAAGGTCTTGATACCTCTCCTCTTTTTCTTTCTCCTTTGCAGTGATGTTGTATTCGGACGGAGCCGAGAATTCGATCACGAATATAGTTCGTTTCTCGAAGTCTTGGAGAACAATGTCAGTCCTCGAGTGCGCAACGGAGACTGCTGCCCGAAAATCGTAGTTCCAGAAAATTTGGCACTTCTCGTTTCGGACAATCGACTCTATCTCCTTTGGAGCGTTCGGCAGGGCCGGGTCGCGGCCAACACCGTAAGAGCGACAAAGATGGTAATAAAGCACTCTTAGGGCCGCATTATGTCTATAGATATACGTCGTTCCCGCGTGGGTCAGACACCCTGATAGTATGTGTTCTAGGTACTCAGCGTGTGCATGACACGCTCTGCACCTATCACTGGGAACTTCTTGACATAAAATGCGCTCACGGTATGATAAGGTGGAAATGACACCGTCCTGGCATGCAAAAATAAAACGCTCTGTACCTGAATTAAGCCCTGATGATTTGAGGAAAGCAAAAGTTTGCTCCTTCGACAAGGACTGTTTTTCTACATTTCTGTGAAAGTTTCCGTGCATTTTCTTGTCGAGTAGCTCTTGGTGAAAATTTTCAACCTCTGCTTTCTTCACTTTGGTTTTTAGAAGTGAAGTATCTAGATGAAGTAATGCACTTTCCTCACTTCTGATGTTAAAATTCAGGCCAAGGGTCTCGGCCGCTTGCTCCACGGCTTTGTAAAGGAACGCTCCTTCGCCAATCATCTCGTGGTTCCTGGCCATCTTTAGGAGAGGATCTCTGCCATCCGCAACGATGTAAGCTGTACTTAGAACAATCCGGTTATGAAGACACTGGAGATTCAGAAGTCCGCGTCCGCCTTGACGGCGTGAAATATATAATCGCGGAACTGACGAATTGATATGCAAGCTTTTATGCATATGCATGATCTTACGGGTAATGACATCAAGGGCCTTAAGCTCGTTCTTCGTCCATTGAACTACCCCAAACAAGTAGAGTAGAACCGGGACGGCAAGCATGTTAGTCGCAGGTACCTTGTTCAACGCCGACAGATTGGAAGACCAAATCTGTCGAAGAAGATGCTTGTATCTGCTTCGGAGAGACTCCTTCACTGATGTTACGTCCTGAATGCGGTTTTGAGGCACGCCCAGGTTTGTATAGGTCTCTCCAGTATTAGGATGTCTGATAACACTTATATCCACAAGCTCAGGGTCCTTGGGAACGCCAGTAATCTTTCCTTTCTTCAGATAAATTTTGGCACAGTTGTCCAAGCCAAATTCCATCCCAATTTCTCCTGTGTAGTTCTTGACAATATTTATAGCAGTTTGAAGTTTGCTTCTACCAGAGGCATAGATCTTCAGGTCATCCATATAAAATACATGAGTGACCTTATGCTCGTGCTCATTAGTGTCGCCATAGAGGTATCCAGGAGAATTTCGTAGTGCGAGAGATAGAGGCAAAAGTGTGATGCAAAAAAGCAAAGGGCTCATGGTATCACCTTGAAAGACGCCCCTCTGGAGGGTGACGTTGTTCGTTGTCACATGATAATTTCTAGACGAGATAGTAAATCTAGTTTTCCAAAGAGGCATCAATCTCTCTATGCATCTCACTATGTGTGGATGTACCTTCAAGCTTTCCAACAGACAGATGATAAGTCTATGAGATGTTGAATCGAAAGCTTTTCTGTAGTCAATCCAGGCCATTGACAGGACGCACTGATAGGCTGCCGCGTCTTTACAGACACACCTGTCAATTAGCAGGTTCTCTCGACAGCCTGCTACACCTTTTTTCGAGCCACGTTGTTCGTACATCTCTCGCCATACAGGCTCAATTCGTCGAACAATCCTGTTGTTGAGGACAGCTATAAAGATCTTATACAGCGTGTTCAAACAAGTTATTGGCCTGTAATTCTCTGGGTTGGACAAGTTGCCTTTTTTTGGCAGGAGTATAGTGCGTCCTAACACCAGCCACTGCGGAAAGGGCGTCTCCGACTTTAAATATGAGGTGAATATGCGCGCCAAATGTGGGTGTGTAAAAGTAAACTTCTTCCACCAAAAGTTCTTGATACAATCTGGTCCAGCAGCGGAAAAGTTCTTCGTGCCTCTAAGTGCTTTTTTCACCTCTTCGGCAGTGATTGATGGACATTCCTCCTCAGATTTTATGATTTTTATTTTTTATGATTATATTTATTATTTTTTTATTACAAAACTATACAAAAAGCTACAGTGACAAAATGTTGTACGATCAATAGTTTGAAAAACGTATGAGAGTTGTAAAGAACCAATGGCAGCTTGCTATTCCCGTGCGTACATAAGCATCTTGCAAGAACTGTAGAACGTGATGCATTCCAAGTCAGTAATTCTAATATTCGCCAGAGACAAACCATTTCGAAGCAACGTGAAGTTCTCAAAACATATCACCCTTACTTGTTCAGTGATTCCCTCGATTCAAATTCTAGATTTCGCGCAAGATGCTTATGTACGCGCGGAAATAGCGACCTCCCATTCGTTCTTTACAACTCTCAATAGTTTAGAAACTATTGATCGTACAAAAGTTTGTCACAATAGTGTATCAATATAATTATTGTCAAATTATCAATTGTCCAAAACGAGAAGTGCCAAATTTTCTGGAACTACGATTTTCGGACACCAGTCTCCGTTGCACACACGAGGCCTGACATCATTCTCGAAGACTTCGAGAAACGAACCATATTCGTGATCGAATTTTTGGCTCCGGCCGACAGCAACATTACTGCCAAGGAGAAGGAAAAGGAGGAGAGGTATCAAGACCTTAAAAGGGAGCTGCAACGATTGTACCCAAAATATTCGGTACAAGTAATTGTCCTTGTGATCGGTGCTCTCGGAGGTGCGAAGCTATCACTGATTCGTAACCTTAAAGCCCTACCCGCGTGCCAAAAATATGCCAAGGCACTTGCGAGATGGATGCAGAAAGCTGACATCCTTGGATCGCTTCGTGTACTCAAGACACACGAGGGTTTCGCCGGCCTGTCGTCGTAATTTCATCATGCCACCCATCTCACGGTCGTGAGACATGGCCATAAGTGTGATTTACCGCGGTTCTGCTGGGAGCCGGTGTCATTTTTAGATGGCAGTTGCTCTCAGTGGGATCCTGCGGTGGTTATTTAACCCTTTTCCTAAATATATTTCTTATATATATTATTATATTTTTTTTCCGCAGGCAAAATAAAAAATTATCCTTAGACTTTCTCCAGTCTCTTTTTTTTATATCAGTTTTTTATTATTGGTATAATTTGCTTTATTGTACATTATTAAATACTCGATGAATAGAAGTAATTAAGCAATTGTTCACTTTTAAGAAATATTAAAGACGCTACTATGAACGTTATTTTAGAATTCGACAATTTTTTCAAATTTTCACATTAACCCAAATAATGGCGTCTAACCTTAAAATAACCCAGATAGCAAACGTGCGGGGCACGTTACTCGCACGGCATGCGGGGCACGCGGTGTGTGCTGGGTGCGAGGCATATGAGTCGCACTTTGTGAGGGGCACGTACGTGCGAGGCATATGCGACGCACTTTGTGATAGGCACGATGTGTGGCGCATGTGTGTCGCACTTTGTGAGGGTCATTATATACATGATATATAAGTAATAAGCACATTTTTTGATAATAGTAGTATAGTAAACTATTATTGTAATAATTTTTTAAAAATATTGATAATTATTATAATTAAAGATTGAATTAATTGATATTGTAAAAATTGTCTATTTACCAAAATTAAAACATTCCCGATTTTTTAATAAGAATAAATTAGGAAATTAGTAAGAATTATTATTGAATGCATCGTTGTATAGTTTCAACGTACAATATGCATTTTATTTATATTAAAACTATAATTTCCAACTTTAATCGTCTATACAAATAATTTCATTTAGCCTTTTGTCAATTTGAATTTGAAATTAAGTAAATAAAAAAATGAAATTTTTGGTATAATTTCTACTTTACATATTTATTTATGTTTATAACTTCAATTTGTGCTTTTAATTTCAAGTTTAACATTAAATTGAGTTTAAAATGTAATTTAAAATCAATGTTTAAAAAATTTGTTCAGAAATTTAAAAAATGCATCTTTAATTTTCAATCGTATTTTATTCATTTGTTATTATTTTGAAGTAGAAATAAGAGGAGCTATATTTAAAAACTGCTCGCATTAGCTGAATAATATACGGCGCAGACCCCGTCGGATTTTACAAAATCTTGTAAAACTACTACGCTGAAAGTGATGTTTTTTCTTTTTAAATTAGTAATTTCACTACTTTGAAAGAAGAGACTTTGCGAGTTTTAATATAATTACAAAAACGTGTGGTAAAGTTTTTCTTTTATTATTCAAACAACAAATAGGCTATTTGCCGTTTTTGTTATGTTTCATACAATTTCTGAAAGTTTCAGCCAAAAATATTTATTATTGTGGACACAAACGTGCTAATCTCGCAAAAATATCAGATCCTGAAGTTTGTGATATTAAATATGACAGTTATGTACATGCGTGCGTTTTAATGTTCATATCGTTAAGGGCATTTTTTGCTTACGATATTTCCATGTTCGTGCCCAAAATAATAAACATCTTTCGTTTAAACTTTGAGAAACGCGAAAACGGATATAAATAGCCTATTTCTGTTTTGAATAATTAAAAACAGTTAATTTCTGCTCAATCTTGTTTTTTTTTTTATTCAAACAACAAATATTAGCATTTTTGTGTCCAAAATAATAAATATCCTTCGCTGAAACTTTAATAAGAGACGTGAAAATGGTTATGAACAGTTTATTTTTGGTTTAAATAATTAAAAAAGGTAATTTTTGTTTTAGGACATCATTTTTTTAATTATTTAAGCGAAAAATATACTTTTTACCTACGTCTTTATGTTTTCTGTCAGTTTTATGTGCCTGTATCTTGTAGTTGCGGCGAAAAATATTTATTATTGTTGATACAAACATGCGGAAACTGAATTGCTAATGCGCAACTAAAATGTATAAATATTCCTTCCACCCATAATAAAAAATACGTTCATGATAAATTACCTGCTCTTTATTTCAAAATATCAATGCAAATATTTTCTGTACCCTCTGAAAATCCTAAGTGTGTGCACGCACTATACCCGCACCGGCACGCATGACGTGCGACCCTCACGACGTGCGACACACCTGTCACGCATATGAGGACGCAACTGTGTCATCCCCTGCGCGCACGTCGTGCGAGAAAATCCGCACGTGGTGCGACGCACGTGCGTCGCACACTGCGCGCACTTTGCTATCTGGGAAAATTTGCAAGTCGCTAACAAATTGTAGGTAATTACTTGTAAATTTGAACAAGATTACGAGAAACAAAAAATGTGTGTGTAGAATACAATATTGGAATACAATTTTCAAATTAGCTACTGGGTTCACTCCGACTTTTGACATGTTGAAAATGCGTTCTGTGGATATAATACAATCTAATCCTGAAACAAGTGTGGTGAGCCCGTACTTGTAGTTATTTACTACAAGAAGACTATCCACCTAGAAACACTACCCGAATCGGGTAGTGTCACGCCTACCCTGAAAGGGAAATGGTTTAATGGTATACTAATCCTGAGACTGACAATGAATTTACGTCGACATTTTCAAGTTATTATTAAACAAGTATTAGTAGCATTGTTTTGCAGCAAATTATTAAAGAAACATCATGTTAGAATAAAAAGCCTTAACTAAACGGAAATAAATTCAGGGACGTGTTTTGTGGACATAATTAAATATTAATGAGAACGCACAACCATAAGAAATCTCATATTATTGTAAATTAGGAGGAAATACTCCATTTTTTCACAAAATCTATGGAAAAATCACTCACAGCATAATAATTCGATAACCATGCCAAATATTTTTGTTCCCTTTGACGCATCAAATTCACATTTTTAAATATTATGACGTGCCCTCTTAAATTCTTATGCATATTAATGCTATAAAAGACGTATAAAAGGGACAAATGGCGAAAAATATTATGTTTTCTAAGTACTTTAGTTTACAACAAAATTTCTTCACACAAGTTTATTTACAATCAGAATTTCTTTTCTGTAAAAGATGTTTTTGGAAAGCATATAGCATATTTCGATGAACAAATAGGTACATGCGGAAAGGATTCTTGTTCTAATGCTTAAAAATAATAATTTAAACAAAAAGGCTCTCAGCAACTGCTTGAAGGAAAAAAAGTTTGTTCAAAAAATGTTTCTCTTTAATGATTATTTATTATTTGTTCATAACAAAAATTCCAAAGCAAAATTCAAAATCTCAGAAAAAATTGCAAGTTTCTAGCATTAATATAAGAGAAGATAGTCATAAATAATAATAACTTGTGTAAACAATTATTTTTGTTGAATAGCATTTATTATTACCTCACTGTAATTGAAAAGTGGACGAAAAGTGAAAAATTTTGAAAACAACTGCAACTTTCTAACATTATTCTAAGACAATATTGTTAGAAATAATAATAAATGGTTTGAACAACTACTTTTGTTAAATTTGATTATTGCCTCACTCTAACTGGAAAGTTGGAAAATTTGGAAAAAAGTTCGAATTTCTAATTCTACTCTAAGAGAAAATTTCTATAAACAATAATAAATTATTCAGTCAATTTGCCTAAACATCTAATTACCAACAGAAAATAATGCTTTATGGATTGGAAATAATTTTTATTAAAAAAGCGCAAAAAAAGAAATTAGCGCCAGACTTGTAAATATCCTTTTCTTTTATACGCATTTATTGCTTCCTCATAGAGGTAGGTTTGTAATGACTTAAATTTTCGAATCTACTTTTTTGACATGTTTGGATATAATTCAACCTCAGGAATTCGAAAATACAATTTTAAAAAAAATGTGTATGTATGCATGCAACTTTATTCTGTTCACCATATCTCGAAAATTATAAGAGCTATGATTATGAAATTCAGACGAATTTTCAGTAATTTTCTTTTCTCCAAGACGCGGGCACAAGTTAAACTATTTTGGGATAAATGCTGTGACATCAACATGCACAGCCTGCCCGATTGGATATGAATTCGGTCACGTATTTTTTCAGAATAAATTGCAAAATTTCAAAAAACAAGCTCTTTTCTCGTTTCCAATTATAGTTTTAGAGTTACAATCACTGTTTAAATATTTCAGAGTTTTTATGTCATGCCGTAAAAACATCGTTTTAAATCATTTTATAGCTTAAGGGTTTAATTTCCACACTAAATTAATCAACTAGTCAAAATATCGATTAGAATTCCTTAATATATTGTTACGTCCTGAAGACTTAAACAGCTAAATCTCTATTTTGATAACAAAGCCTATTTCCCTATTAATGTTTCCTCTATTTACTTAACTATTTCTAGCTAAGTAGGATGAGAGCAAGCAAAATGAATAAATTTAAATACGTTGTATTTTGTTTATTTAATTATACACAAACTATGATGACCCTTCTCTCGAGAAAACTTGATTTGACACCTTGACTGTTTCCGTTCCTTTCAAACGTGGATTCAATTGATCTCCACCCTTAAAAGAAATATATTGGTTCAAAATCTATATTTTAAATAAAATTTGAATAAGTTAAATTAGGGATGTTGTAAACTTACCGGTACTTGATGTTTTGCTCGGATTGATCCCTTTTTTAGATAAGGAGAACACTTCACATAAATCCTTTCAGTGTTTCAAATTTAACTGGTACTTGATATTAAACTCCGAAAATTTTGATACTCCGAACTGATAGTAGATAAGAAATAATTTTGTCTATTTCTTTAATCTAGTATTTTCGACGACCCTTCTACCATACGTTCGAACGCGGACGTTCGCTCCATGTGGGACTCTGAAGCCCCACCTGAATGCTTCACCCCGCGTTCGACTTAGGGGGGAGGTGTCACGTCCCGTGACGTATATAGACGTATATATATATGTTAATATATTTATTTATATATTTATCTATTTGCATGCTTACACTAATAAATACTCAATAAATATAGAGCGAATATTCCGCGCTATAGAGTGTAGCTATATATATCAGCACGTTGTACGCTGTAGAATATAACTATATATATTGAGCACGAGAGTAAAGGTATAGAGTATAGACTATAGTAAGAACATTGTAATCCGTAGCGTACACTGTCCAGCTAGCCATAGCTAGACATAGACTATAGAGCATGAAAGCACGTGGAGGCTGGAGGACATAGCTATAGATATACTGAAAACATTGTAAGCCGTATAGTATATCTATATATACTCGTGACGTCCGCCTATACACCGACGTCCAAGCATGCAGGGACGTCGCCTTAGGCCCTATAAAAACTCGTTGGACCAGCATGGGTCAGTCTAGTCTTTAGTCTTAAGTCATAGCAAAGTGATAAGTTAGAAGTTATAGTTCACCTCTTCTCTATTTTTCTACGGTTTTCTCCGATTCGACTGTCCAGTGTCTAGTGTGTCAAACCGGTATCTCTCGCGTGTTAGTGTGTGTACCCTTGTGACAGTGTTGTGCACTGGAAAACCCGCATCTGGGAATTCCCATCTTTGGAATACTTCGAACCAATTTCAACCTGAATTGGACCCACTATTATCAATCATTGGAACACTTTGAATACCATTCAAGGAACTACCAAAATCTTGGATATCCAATTCATAATAAGTGCACAACCCCTTCTTCCACACCATTACACAGACCATCTAGATAACATTTGATTCTTCAATCGAATCAATAACCGGTAAGTCCTCATACCAATAATTCTAATTTCATTTATCTAATTCCTTTGGGCCATAATATATGAGTATCCTTTATTTTAAAGGTCCTGCCCAAGGATTAGAGACAAGTCTACAAGTCTTCCTTCAGCTTCTTGTGCTAAACTCTTTTAATCAATAAATTTTAATTGTAATTATTCATAATAAATTGTTGAACTCATCTATAATTTATTTATTGGCTTCTCTTTCCTCTTCCCTGTGCGAGATCTTCGATCTCAACTAAAACGAGGAACCTAATTAAAAAGGAAAGTATTTTGCGTTTTCCATGACGTAACAGTAGTGATTACAATATTTTATTTCTTAATAAAATATTGTAGAATTGT
>CAKNYM010052945.1:624259-645805 GCA_932195095.1 Andricus curvator | reverse complement strand
AATTTTTCATCTCATTTTCAATTGTATTGGAAAATCATCATTGCATTTACTCATTTATTGTTCTAAAGACAAGCTTGTACTTACGGCTCTCCTAAGCCACCCTTATCAAAAATAATTCAGATATGAACCCTTACATACAAAAAATCAATCCTGAGAGTTGAACCATTCTAAATGAAGGTCTAATTATTATTTACCACCCTCTATTTATGAAAAGATTTCTGGGCATAGGGGTGAGTTATTAAATCCATTTTAATGTTGACTTGGTTGTATTTTGGCCATTAAATGTATTTAATGTATCCCTTTTTTCGGACCCGGTCACAAATATCTAATTAATTACTTCTGAATAAAATTCGTTTTAATTAAAGTCAATCCTCATTTTATAATTTATTTTCCCTTTCAATACACTGCTAAAGTTTCTATAATTTTTCTAATTGCTAAAAAATCTAATTTTAAGCATAAACAGTGAAATTTCTCTAGAAATATATTATGATTCAAAATGGCGTACAAATTTTTCACTCTTTTCGTCTATTCAGTTTATCCTGTAAATTTTAGACGTATCGGTTTTAAATGGTAGGCTACAAGTCGACTGAACTATTGAGAAATTGAATTTTGGGCATATTATATACCATTAAACCATTTCCCTTTCAGGGTAGGCGTGACACTACCCGATTCGGGTAGTGTTTCTAGGTTTTTCTTGTAGTTATAAATAACTACAAGTGTGGGCTCACCACACCCACGATGTGCCAACAGCACTCATGTCAGTATTCTTAAATGGTCACCCATCCAAGTACTAACCGCGTCCAACGCTGCTTAACTTCAGTGATCTGACGAGAACTGGGTTTTTCAGCGTGGTATGGCCGTTGGCATAAAAAAAGAAAAATCTCTTGAAATAATTTGTAAATTATAATTTCCTTTAAAAAGAGGCACTTTGGCTTCATATGAAATTTTTAGACGAATCGGTTCAAAATTGTAGGCTATAGGACGACTGAACTGCTAAAAATCGAATTTCGCGCATAAAAAGTATAATTTATATCTAAAAATAATTAATCAATTAAAATTTCCTGAAAAGTAAAAGTGGAACATCATCTATTTAATTTACCCTGACATTTTTAGACGAATCGATTGAATATTGTAGGCTACAGGCTAACTGAACTGCTACAAATGATACATTCCCGGTAAGAAGGCTTGAATAGAATAGAATTAAAAATTTCAGATTTCAACGTGAAAGTAGAGATAATCCTATTATTTTTAATACCTGATTTTCCCTTCAGGCTTCAATGTTCAAGAAAGTAATAAGTGGCTCAGAAATGTAATTCCCGTCTATTCACATAGTGTTAATGGCTCTCTTTCCTATTCAGAAAAGAAGGTTAGATATGAAGTGTGTTCAATTCAGTTTGATTCATTCGCGAAATGTGTACATTGAATTTCCTGAATTACCGGTTTTTGAATTCAAGTTAGGAAGGGTCTATTACAGTGAATTCAAGTTTACATTGCGGAGAGATGGTGTGACTTCAATTCAAGAAATCTGAATTGATTTTATATGAAACGTATTATCCTCAATTCCAAATGGTATAACTGAATTGAATGAAATAGGATTTGTGATACCGAGATACCAAAAAGAATTTACGTATTCTGAAAACATTAGTTAACTTTAATAATTAATTAAATAATTATGTAATTAATTAATATAATCATACATACATATAGTAATAATAAATTCTTTAATAATCGTCAGTAAATTGTCCTTTTACTGCTTTTGGTATTAGATAGGTAGAAATTTATATTTTTTAAACTGTATTGAAACGTATAGCAGTTGCTTCTTTCTAATTACTGTTTCTAGTTTAAGAGGACGAAGGGAAAATCAGGTATTAACATGAATTGAAATTTTCAATCCTATTCTATTCAAGCCTTCTTACCGGGTTTCTAATGTTTTCTAAATCTGCTGAGTCTAGTTTCTAAAAACGGACAATGTGTATGCGCAGAAGTTACTTTATGCAATTTTAAATTTATTTCAAAATGTTTGATGCAGATCCATAAAGAATTTTCTGAGATATTCCATACATATACAATAGCTAGCGTTCTATCGAGAAATACATTCACGTTCTTTCTTACTTGGCAGCGATTCACTGCCGGGAATCTTGATAATTTTCAAAATGGTGATTTCTGGGCTATTATAATAGTTAAGGACTGTCTTTCTTCGGGAGCAGTTTCTGTGCATTATCTCTACTTTGGACTAATTACAGAAACTGAAGATAAAATAACAACTAACCATAAGTTCAAAATAATTAAACTTTTTGTTAACCTTAGGCAATGTGAACTTAGGTACATTTAGCAGTTTCTCTTCCTCCTCAATTTTAATTTCCCGTTGAACCTTACTGCTTGCTTAGAAATTCGAAACTTTAATAGTTGGTCAAAATGGTATATATTTTGTTTATATTTAGTCCGTGGCTACATGTATCGAAATTTCGGTACAAACAACCAGATTTTTTCGGCACGAATATGGGGGGGGGGGCTGGAAAAGGGGCTATTTGTACCGAAATTTCGGTACGTATAGTTGGATTTTTTCGGTACGCGTAGACACTTCCTTATATTCAAGAATAAAAACTAGTAATTATTCTTAAATAAATCTTCAAATTGAAGAATGAAAATTGGCTTTAATTAGTTAGAAAAAACTCTGACTATGATATCAACTAATCTTTTTCAAAAATCAATTCAATCGACAAAATTGAGAACTAATTTTCAACCTATCGACACGTTGTTGATACGGCGACTCTTTTCTTGACGAGACAATAGGAAAGGGCGCTATTTTGAGTAAGCCCGCACTATATATGGTCTGATGGACATTGATGATGTACCGGGTAAGATACCCCTACTTAATTAATCAAACATTGGAGGGGGAAACCATCGGAAGTTACTTAGCGAAGTCCACGTCCTTGTCTTGAGCAGTTGATTCGTCGTAATCATCTCGCACAATCTTCTTCAGAAACCAACTCTATAACAATGGTAAGTAAAATTCAAATTGTGATTCACGGAAAAGGGCAAAAAAAGTAACAAAAATTAGGGAAAATGGAGAAAAGTGTTTTGGTGTTGAATGTCGATCGGATTTTCTGTGATATCATCGAAATGAAGATGGAAGATATGATGCAACTGTCATGGTCCTTTGGAATAAGGAAATTGTGCTCAATTTCTTGATAAGAGTGTACCTTCCCACGGATTACGCGAGGTGCGATCGATTGCTAGTGTTTATTTGATGGTGCTTAATTTTCTGGTGTTTAACCGAGTGCACAATGCAGTGGTTCGGTTATTGCTTTTTAGTCAAAGGCCACTGAACGCATACTTCCGCTTGCTGCTGAGCAATGCTGCTTATTGGATTAGTTTGGATAATGTCGAGTGTGGCTATTGAGTATGTACCTTATCCTTCAGCTTAGAATATTTAATCAAGGCTCAGAGCACTGCTGAATGATGCTTATAAGTAATTTAATTTCCTGTAAAACAATATTATAACTAATTTGTATTTTAAAAGAGGAATTTTCATGTTTAGATGACTATCATTTTTCAATTGTTTTCTACATGAATTGAGCAATTAGACATTTTCACTTCATCGCGAGCGAACATCACTTTGTTGAGTGCTGAGGGAAAAACAATGGACTAAGTGCATAGGATTTGGTTCATTTGAGCACTATTTTGTTAAAATCTTCGTAAAAAATGATTTTTTTTTATATAAGTGTATTTGGAAATTAGTTTTTAATTTTTGAGAACTATTTAATTAAATAATAAAATGATAATGATTATTATTTATTACGAAAATATTATAAAAATAAAGTTTTGTCCCATGAATTTGATATCATTGTATTCCTCTCAGCACTCGACGAAGGGAAGTTAGCTGACGATGAAGTGAAAATGCCTAATCCAAGATAACGTCACTTTGTCAGGAAGGTTACCCTTGGATGTATATCTCCTTTTGTCTTTTACAGTTGAAACAAAGATGAACTAAATAGTTTCTCTTAGGTTCCATCGTAGAAGAAGAAGGCAAAAAAACTAGCCTTCCTGACAAAGTGACGTTATCTTGGATTGCTCAGTTGATGAAGATCAATAATGAAAACGAATTGACACCTAAAAATGAAAACTGACAAAAGTGCACTCATTAGTTAAAATTGTATTTGTTCACTGCCTTTCCGTATTCGAAGCAGATCAATGTATTCATATTTCTACTTTCTGAAAAGAAAAACTGATGTTGAAAAATCTTTTACGAAGCTAGTTTTTATTGCTTCTTCATTCTTTGGACTATAATATAAAGAGTACAACTAAACGAAAAAACAAAATAATCTTGTAATTGAGGCGACGACAGCTTTTTAATGAAAGGAAATATTACGTGATCCAACTGTAACTTGAGAACTTGAAGGCCATTACGACGCCGGATGCATGTTCGGTTTGGCAAATTGCCGACAATTCCACCGACAATTCTATTGTAATGCTATTCTTAGGTGCTGTCGAAGATTCCTTCCTAATTTCTTTCGCGCTTGATTCGCGTCCAAATTCCATCGATTGACATTTTGATCGAGTCATTGTTTTCTAAAAGCTATTAGAATGTCTAAGTCTATTGACATTTGAAGCAGATTCTTAAATTAGATTACGCTATATTGCAGACTAATGTTTTATAATTAACACTTTTCTCTTCTAAGGCGGATAAAATCAAGAAGAAGACCAAGAAGAAGGAGGACCCAAAAGCAGCGGCAGCGGAAGCTGCTCCTCCACCACCTCCAGAACCAGAACCAGAACCAGAAAAGGCGCCAACTCAAGCGGAAACACCTAAGTCTCGAGAATCTGGATCCAGCAGAGCCAGTCGTGGTAGCAGAAAAGCCAAGCGCACTGGGTCCAGTGTGTTTTCTATGTTCACTCAAAAACAAGTCGCCGAATTTAAAGAAGTAAATGAAATTTATTTTCATTCTATTATTATGTCAAATTATTAGAAATAACTATACTTGACTGCATTTAATTCATCCCAAAATGATAAATGAGTGAACACAACATAATACATCCATTGAACCTCTTAGCTTAGTTTCGCACACGATTGAAACCTGAAAAAGCTTTAAATTTTAAATTTATTATAATGGATCATCGTGAAAGTATTAAATCTATTATGATAAATCCATTCGAGATGATTCTTCAATAATTAGGCAATTGTATCTCAAACATATCAGAGATAGAAGAAAAATTCAAATAGTATCCGGTAGATGAAACGGTCTGTCTGCGTTTGTCCACTAATTATCGAATTATTGAACCTCTTAGCTCAGATTTTTACAGTTTTTATAACATATTGAACACTAGGGTGGCCCACAATTTTTTCCTTCGAATATTCACTGATGGGGTTACTTTGTAACTTTGGCACCCTTTAAAATAGAATTATGAGTTAAAATTCCAAAAATAATTTCTGATACGTATTCTATTGCTAATTATGAAGAGAAATGTTCAGGGTCAATTCGATGCACCTAATATTGACGATTCGGAATAAAATTTACAAAAGCTTCTTTTTTTCAGTATTAGAAATTCGTGTTAAATTTCATGGGTCTTGCGAGACCTCTAAATATCATTTTTAACGCATTTTTTTTTTTTTTTGTGGAATTGAAGAAATTTGGGGAGGGATATATACATAGAAATTCTAAAAAAAAATCCAATTCATTTTTGGACCACCCGATTGAATACTTTAGTACAAAATACACAAATTTTAAAGGGATAGAATTTTTTGCAAACTAAGCGTCAATAATAATATTAATTAGTCATAATTTTATTAACTTGACTTCAAGATTCTTCACTATGTTTAATTTAATTAAAATTAATTTTCAGGGATTTGCATTGATTGATCATGACAAAGATGGTATTATCGGTAAGGAAGACTTGGCTTTCATCTATGATCAGGTGGGCAAACTCGTCGAGGATCAAGAATTAGAGGATATGCTTGAAGAAGTAGGTGTTCCTATCAACTTCACCCAGTTACTCCACTTATTCGCCGGACGTATGTCACAGGGTACGTGGTATAATAATATATTATCCTATTTATTATTTATTAATTCATTACAATTTTTCTATTAAAATAAAAGTCTATTTTTCAAAATTGTGTTAAATGAAGAAACTACTTAGGATCATATTTTTGAAAACAATAGTTAATAACTAATTTTCTATATTTTTATGGACTTCCTTCTGGATTCCGCGCCCTGAATTTCCGGTTCAATTTTAAAGGAGGTAAGTGTATAGAACATATTATATTCCAATTAATTTACTCCTTGAGAAAATTATTATAATTTTTGCTCCTTTTCAGGCACGGATGATGATGATGTCGTAATTAAGGCCTTCAGTACCTTCGACGATGGCAATGGAAAAATCGATGGTGAAAGGTAAACTTCTTCATTCTAAGATCAGAATATTTTCGTTTAACTCAATTGGACCAGAAATTATTGAAACTTGACTTTTTAATTAAAAAACTTATTTTCTGATTTCTTTTAGATTCAGGCACGCTTTAACGTGTTTCTGTGAAAAGTTCACCCCAAAAGAATGTAACGAGGCTTTTGATCATTGTTTCATCGATGACAAAGGTAGAATTGATATTGAAAGTCTGATCAATATGTTGACTGGTAAGGGTGAAGAAGACGACTGAACATCGGATGAACTAATCCAAAAATCTGCCATTTTCCATAAAAATAAAAATGATATTATCTTAATAATATAATTATTGTTCTTATAATTATGTATTTAAAAACATCATGACGACAGCTCTGATTTTAATTCAAGGGAAACCACAATAATGTTTCTGTCGTTAGAAAAGACACTCATTTCAAAACATCTGCTGTCGAAGAAACTCATTTCCAATGTGACATTTTCCAACATGGATTTTGTCACTTATGTATAGATATATATGCTCATATATGTTATAATAACAAGTTGATATATCTGTCATAAAATAAATTATTAATAAAGACATTATCAAACGAAATAATTTCCCCATCTTGAATATTTATTAGGTATTTCCTTAATTTAATATAACCAGTATTATTATTAATTTGTTTATTTTCAATTCAAAGATAGTTGATTTTAGCTGAGGAGAAGATACGAGTAACATTGTTTTATTGTACATAACATGTTTTATTGTCTTCAGAGTGTATCACATTATTACACTTTTTTATATATTAAATATAAAATAAGTTTAAGAAAAACAGTTTCTGACCAGAAAGTAATTAGGTAAATTTTTTACCCGATGTAAACGGAATAGTTTACTATATAAGTACGTAGATGATCACCTCATTATTGAACTGCTGTAGAATATTTATTTTATTTTTCTCTTCAGTAAAATTAAGTTTTCGTTGGCCTTTCGCCAAAGATCGAAGAACCAACTCTCACACTCGAACTGCCAAGTTCAATCTGTAAAATTACAAGTAATTAATACATATACAGAATGGTATTTAAAATTTTCGTCCATTTTTGTTCAATTATGCGTTTTTCAATTGGAAGCTTTCAAAAAATAAACAATAAATTTAGGAGCCGTGCATAAATTACGTACTTCTTTTCTTAAATTTCAAATCAAGGGCCCCCTTTGTTAGGGTCCGTAAGTTTTAACCCCCACCTCCCTATCGTACGTCATTTTTGCTAATGAAATCATTAATTTTTCTTATGAATGAACAAACTAGTTCAACTTTCAACCAAGTAGTTGAATTTTCAACCAACAGAGTTGAATTCTCAACAAAAAATATAATAGTTGATATTTCTGACCAGGAAAAATTTACACTTTAAATCAAAAACAATTAAATTAATCTAAAAAAGACGGGTTTTTAACAAAATAGTTGAATCCTCAACGAAAGAAGATTTATTTTCCAAACAAAAAGTGGCATTTTTCGCTAAAAAAGATCAAATTTCTACCAGAAGAGGTGCATTTTCAACCGAGAAAGATTTCTCAAGCAATGAAGAAAAAAAAATATCATCCAAAATATGGAATTTTCAAGCCAAAAAGACTAGCTTTCTACCAAACAGTTAAATTTTCAACCAAATAAGTTAATGTGCAAACAATAAAAAAGAATTTTCAACATTAGGATTAATTTTGTACTAAAATCGATTAATTCTAAACAAAATACATAAATTTTTAACAGACGAGATGAAGTTTTAACCAAAATGAATTATTTTCTTTAAAAAAATACGAATTCTTTACAAATACTCTACAAAATAGTTGAATTTTTTACCAAATTGTCAAGACAAAAAGACGAATTATCTACAAAACAGTTGAAGTTTCAACCCAAAAATATAAATTTTCAACAAAAAAATTTATTTTCTACTAAACAGCTGAATTTTCAGTCAAAAAAAAGTTAATTTTTAACCAAAAAACCTCATTTTTATCAAAGCAGTTCAATTTTCAGCTAAAGAGTTGAATTTAACCAAAAAAGGCGAATTTTCAACATCATACTTGAATCCTCAACTAAAACAGATTGATTTTCAAGCAAAAAGATGTATTTTTCACCAAAGAAAATGATTTTCTACCAAAAAAAGACGAATTTTCAAGTACATTGTTAAATTTTCAACTGAGAGGATTAGTTTTCTATCAATCAGTATCACTTTTCAAAAAAATAGATGAATTTGCAATCAAATAGTGGAATCTTCAGCTAAAAGAAAAATTTACAGTTTGAAAAATCCATTTTCAACCCAAAAAAACAACTAATTTTCAATAAAGTAGTTACATTTTCGATCAAAGAAATGAGTTCTTAACTAAAATGATGAATCTTTAACTCAAATAATTAATTTTTAACAAAGAAGCTCAACTTTCGACCAAATTGTGGAATTTTCTAGACGAAAATGCGAATTTTGTACAAAACAGTTAAATTTTCAATCCGAAAATGTGAGTTTTTAACAATCAATTTAATTTTTGAACAAAAACATTTTAATTTTTAAGCAGACAGTTGTTATTTTAACAAAAAAATGTAACATTTCTACAAAGAGATGAGTTTTTATACCAAAAGAACGAATGTTGAACAAAATGGGTGAATTTTTAATCAGAAAGGACGACTTTTCTAGCCAAATTCTTAAATTCTAAAGAAAGAAAATAAATTTTGTACCAAAAAATCTGAATCCTTGAATACAACTTTAACAGTATACTTTTTAACCGAAAAGAAAGAACTTTCGTCAAAAGATAGTTCGATTTTCTTATTTGGTTCTATTAATTCAGTTCGCACTTAAGTTAATAAATAAAATAAAATTAATTTCCTATGGGGCATGTAACAATTTTAGTTCTTGGGCCTTTTTCACTGATGAGCTAAAAGTCACCGATTGAAAGTGTTTCCCCAATAATTGCAAGTTCAATTCCTTTCTTCAAAGGGGGAAAATCTAAGCTTTTGTATGTAAACTTTCAAAATTCCGTTGAAATTCACATTTAAATCGAGTTTAAATAGGTCATCTGCGTTTTGACATGTTACTTGTATTCTACGGTTTATTAAAATAAAAACACAAGTGACTCTTTACCATTTATCATTAATTATTAATATTAAATAATTATATAAATAATAATTATTGATAATATTAAATAAGAATAAAATGTCACGCAATTCCCCAAAAAAAGCAGCTTTCAACTTCATTGGACCGAAAAAAGTATTTTAAAAAGTTGTTAAAAAGTTGTATAATTGAAAAAGATCGAAAGAAATGCAAAGCCCTGCTTAACTTCGGTGATCGAAAGAGAATATTTGAAGAATTTCATGTGTACAAGCGAACACATTGATATACTATGAAACTTTTCTTATAAGAATGAATGATAATAAATTACACTTACAGCATGTTCAAAATCACTAGACATTCCCATAGAAAGTTCAACATTTTTCATATCAAGCCCCAATTTATGACAAACATTTTTCCGGCATTCTATCAGAGAAAGAAAATCTGGATTCGGTCCCTTCAAAACATCATAACCATATTGACCAATAGTCATCAGTCCCTTGAATTCCAAATTTTGACAGTTCTCCAAAACATGTTTTACTAAGGATGGAGCCTCTTCTACTTCACATCCATTCTTCTCTGTAACGGAACTCTTCATTAATAATAACATAAAAATGTCTTCAATTCATGAAAATCATTTAAAGAAACAAGTATTACCATTTTCTTTGCTAGTATTTACTTGTACCATAATTTTCAATTTAGAATCATTGCTATTTCTAAACTTGGGCCATGCATTGTCAAGGGCAGAAGCCAATTTTTCACTGTCAACAGTTTCGACAAGATAGAGATTTGTCACTCCTAAAACTTTGTTCACTTTGTTTCTTTGCAAGTGACCAATAAAGTGCCAACGAATATCTTTGCATTGTTCTAATATTTTTGGATTGCTTGATTTTTCGACTAACTCGTTTACGTAATTTTCTCCAAAGTGTCTCTGACCAGCAGTGTAAGCTTCTATTACTGCTTCAGCTGGTTTTATTTTGCTAACCGCAACCAGAGAAGGTTCAAACGAACTAAATTCCTGAAAGGTAAATATGATCAGTAGCCCATATAGAAACCGCCCCATTTGTCCCCATTTCAATGCGGGCAGTAGTCAGAATCTCACTAGAACAACTGGACTAGTAAGTTCTAATCAGGACTCTTTAAGGCACTGCTAAGATTTTTTATTCCTTATGACTAGAAAAACTATGTGCGTCTAGTTAGGCCCTAATCTTGTATTTGAGCCAGGCTTTAGTTTTGGTTCCTGATTTATATAAAAGAACCAAGAAATTCTAATCAGGCACTGGTCGGGCCTTAGTCAGCATACCCCAGATAAACTTTCTGAAGATGGCGCTGCAGTATATATGATGCAGTGCCATCTTGAGGAATTTTTATGCACTAAATTATGCTTTAGTAAACAGGTGAATGGCTGCCCCAACAACATGTGGCAGCAAACTGAAATTTATTTTCATACGAAGCATCCGAGTGTTTAACACTTATAGACAGGTGTTTTTAATGAAAATAACACCACGTACATTTTTATTAAATAAAGTTGGAGTAACAGTTTTGTTAAATTCTATTTATTATATATACTGAAGGGTGTGTGTGAATATAACCAAACAAAATTTAGGTAATTTATTTTTTCACCTTACACAATAACTTTACTTTCTTTAAAATAAAGATAAAATTGTTTTTAATATGTAGAATATAAGGAAAACAGTTAAATTTGTGATGTGTATGTGAAACCCAGTGAAAAATAATGAAAATAATAATTTAGCACAGTATAGTGCAAATGTTCAATATTCAGATGTTTTGTGATATAGATATATGCAAAAAACGGTTTTTAATTAACGAAATATAAACCTCTGAAATTATTTATCTAAAATTAGTGTGTATTTAAATATTCTTATTCATTTTGTTGTTGAGAAATCGTTTGTCATATATATTCATATCATAGCTGAATGATGAAAGTACCGGAAAACAGAGAGTGCCTAGACAGGCGGTTGAAGGGTATTCCCGTTAAGACCTTTTTAAAAGTTCTAGATAGAGCCTGGCTAAAGCAGCGTTACAGAAATAGTCTGGCCCTGCCTATTTTTCCCGATCAGAAATAGGGAAAACTAGCCGGGGCCCTTCCAAATCCTGATAGCAATTTGTACATGGGAGTGTTGAAATTCTGTATGTCGCTTCATAAAATTTTGAACATGAAAAGAAAAAATTATGGACTACTTTTATAATCTCAGTATTTTCCCAGTTAATTGTTAATTTTTCCCGTTGAATTTGAAATAGTTAAAAAAATTGGAATTATTTCAAACAATTTTTAAAGATTTCTAAACATTTAAAGAGATTTTAAACATTTATAATTTGAAATAGGGAATTTGGGAAAAGAATTATAATTCTGAATTTAGAAATGAGATCATTTTTGATCATAAGAATTACAATTTTGATTTCGAACAGAGAATTTTCTAAAAGAATTATAATTCTGAATTTTTGTAATCCTTTTTTTCTTTTATTTTAATTCCCTTCTTCTAAATCAGGATTGAATTTCTTTTTTTAAATTCCTGATTCATGTCATAAGTTCTCTGTTCCAAGTCAAATAATAATCATTCACCCAAACTTTCCTGCCCTAAAGTCTGAATTATTATTCTTTACGGAAGTCCCCTGCCCATATCTAAGATTATGACCCCTTATGGAAATTTCCTACTAGAAAATGAAAGTTCTAATTCTCTACGGAAATTCCCTGTCTCAAAGTCTAAATTGCAATTTTTTACGGAAATTCTTTATTCCAAGTCACAATTACATTTATTTCCAAAATTTCCCTGTTGAAAGTCATAACGACATACATTTCCAAAAACTACCTGTTCAAAGCCAGAATTATATTTATCTGAGAATTTTTCTACTAAAAATTGTATGGCAACTCTATTTTTTCAAAATTTGGAAGAGGAAAGTTTCGAATTTTAGCAAATTTTTATTTGTAAGAAAAGATAATTTTTAAATTCAAACCAATACTGATTCGAAACAAAGAATTTTCAAAATCTGACGAATTTTTACATGGAACTGCTTTTTTTTTGTTTATATAAATTCCATTTTTATCAATCCGAATAAAAATTATTTTCTAAAATTTCCCGTTTCATTACAACAACTAAAAAAAGATGTGCCCGCTGGGCACATTTTTCGGATTTTTTTTATTCAAGGGGTCTCGAAACGTGGAGATTTAAAGAAATCCGCAAAAGCCAGTTGTCGCATAAAACTAATACCTTCTCAATATGATCAGAATGTAATAACCTGTTCCAAGAGAAAATTATAATTCTTTACGAAATCCCCTGTTCTTACGTCAAAACCTCGATCAAAACTATAATTCTTTACGGGAATTTAGTGATATATTATTTATTCATTCCCGTCCAAACTCAGAATTAAAATTTTTCTAGAAAATGCCCTACACGAAGTCACAATTAAATTCATTTCCAAAATTCCCTGTTTCAAGTCATGATTATATTTATTGACAAAACTTCCATTCGGAAATATAGTAACTCCCTTTTTCCAAAATTCGAGCTAAAGTGAAAATTATTATTCTTTACGGAAATTCAAAGTTCTATTTCATAATTATAATTCTTGCATAATAATCTTTATCTCATAATCAAAATTATAATTCTTTACCGCAATATGCCTGACCCAAAAACAAAATTATGATTCTTTACGAAATTCCCTGTTCAAAAGTCAAAATTATAATTCCTTCCGAAAATGCCATGTTCCAATTGTGGAAATTATATTACTCAACTGAAATTCCCTGTATCATATTCAAAAATTATAATTCTTTGGTAAAATTCACTGTGCCAAAGTAAAAATTATAATTCTTCACGGTAATTCTGTCCCCAACTCGAAATTATATTTCTTCACGGGTATTCTATATTGCAAACTTATAATTTTAAATCTTTTATAAAACTCCCTATATCAAAATCGAAATTATAATTCTTTACTGAAATTAATTGTTCCGAGTCAAATTTTTATACATGTACAAAATTTTATTTTATAATTCAGAAATATCTCTGTTTTTCAAACTTTGGAAGAGGGAAGTTTCAAATTGTGACGAATTCTGACTTGAAACGGGGATTGATGCTTAAATTCCCTTCTTCTAAATCAGAATTAAAATTCTTTTCCAAAATTCCCGTATCACGACAAAAATTCCCTGTTCTAAGTTGAACTATAATTCTCAACGCAAACTCTCGTTCGTTAAGTAAAAATTGTAATTCCTCAACGAAATTTCCTGCTCTTAAGTGAACCTAAAATGAAAATTATAATTCTTTACGGAAATTCCATATATCTTTGCAGGAATATGCCTGTGCCAAAATCAACTTTATAATTTTTTACGAAATTCCCTGTTCAAATTTATATTTCTTTACTGAAATTCCGTGTCACATACTCAAAATTATAATTCTTTAGTGTAATTCCCTGTCCAAAAGTTAAAGTTCTATTTTTTTTAAAGGAAATATGCCTGTCCCAAAATGAACAATATAATTCTTTACACTAAAAAAAAAAACTTTATTAAACCAAAAATCTGTTTTCTATGACATACATGAAATATTGGTTAAATCAAATAAATTTTGGTTGCTTCAACAAAATATTTGATTGAAAGAATCACATTTTTTTATGAATAAACCAAATACTATATTCTCCAAAATAATTGGTTGAAAAAAAAAAACAAAAAATTTAGTTTTATCAACCAAATATTTTGTTGTCCATTTTATAACCATATTCTACGGCTGAATCAACAAAATTTTGGTTGATTCAACGAAATTGTTTTCTGAGTGTACGAAATTCCCTATTCAAAAATCAAAATTATAATTCTTTAGTGAAATTTTCTGTGCCAAAGTAAAAAGTATAATACTTCATGAAAATTCACTGTCCCAACTTGGAATTATAATTCTTTTAGAAAAATTCCCACTTTTTTTCATAGTGAACAAAATTCCTGGTCATTTTTCATTTTTCTGGATTTTTCCGATCAAGTAGATACCTTAAATACGAATAGCAAAATCCTTTCAAAGGTGTATAAAATGTTTCAAAAAATGAAAATGTCTTACCGGTGATCTTTTGGCTGATGCTTGAATGATTTTCTCACGAATTACCTTCAAATTAGCAGCCACTTCCACCATATTGAACATTGAAACTTAATATATTCTTGCGCTAAAGTATATCACATGATTAAATCAAATAACTCCCTGAAATTGTTAATATCTTCAATTATCAGCTGCCATTTTTGTACACAATCAGACATCAACACGAGTGATAATTCCCTGGTGAAAATTTGTTAAACTAACTAACAAATTTTTTATTAACATCTGCTGATTGAAAATCAATTACTAACTGAAGGAAAGGCCGCTTACCTCAAAAACAGCCGATAAAGTAGCGCTTTGAATCAATGTGAATAATTTCTTAGAAATTACTATTCAAAGAATCATTTAGTAATGAAGTATTCATAAAATTTATTTAAACAAAAATTGTTATTATAATTATAAAATTGTATCTCATCGATTTTAAATAAAGTGGGAAGATGCCGCATCTGACATCTAGTGAACAGTTCTAACTTAAAAGTGGGCGACCGGAAGGTATCGCCATCTGCAGGGAAAATTACAGACTTGAAATTATACCCCTTAGGTAGTGTTTGACTTTGTAAGCAAAATCCCCCAACATCTGAAATAGGAATACTGAATGGACTAAATCATAAAATGTAAAAAATTTAGAACTACCCACTTTGCTGGGCACATTAAATTACTTTTTTTTTTGTATTTCAAAATTTCATTTACGTACATTATAGAAGTGAGAAGAATTGAAATGAATAATGCAGACGTATTCGATAGGCTTTAAACTGTTATATAACATCAGAAAATATAATTTTAATATGAAAAAATGGGACAAAATTGTATGCTAAAAATAACTAAAACATAACCATTTTTTAAGACTTGCAAAGCGTTATCATATCGCAGTGTTCAATTCAAAAAATTAAAAAGGACCTCATAAGGTTAATTTTTCATCCAACTTCTCAGAATTTGCTCCCTTTCTTCAATTTTTGATGCTGAAATACTAAAAATTACTCTTTGAAATTCATCACTTTGGAGGCTTTGTTCATCTTCTAAAATGAATATCTTGTAGGGAGAAAAATGAAAAAATCCAGTGGAAAATTTTACCAAATATTTTACCTTAGCTGATACCTGTTTTAACGAACCTTCAAGATGCACTGTTATAAAATTCTTGAAAATTCAAGACATTTTAAATTACAAATATAACTTAAATTTCAAGTACTGTTAACTGGAAATGATTTTCATGCAGTTGTAATTGAAAATTCATTTATGAAAATCCTTTATATCCTATTTTTTATATGTTGAAATTGAATTTTAAATTTATTTTTATAAACAAATTGAATCGCTTTTATCATCCTCTAAGCCACAGATATTCAAAACTATAAATGCCACAAAATAATGAAGATAAAATCTAAAATCGTGAGCAACCTATAAGTCACTTCACATGTATGTAATTTTCAGACTAACATTATTTTGACGTAAGTATTTCCATTTCCAAGTCAAAAAAATCTTTATCAAAGAATGAAATTATCGTCAAAAAGCTTCCAACACATGCGCAATAAAATTCAGTGAGTTGTACGTGAATTACTTATCTTGAAATCATGTTAGAGTCTGAAAATTAAATACATGCGAAGTAACTTATAGGTTATGGGTCGCGATTTTGGATTCTATCTTCATTATTCTGTAGCCTTCGTGTCTGTAGCATTTATAGTTTCAAATATCTGTGGATTAAAGCATAAGAAAAGCTATTAAATTTGTTTATAAAAATAAATTTGGAATACTATTTTGACATATACAAAATAGGATATAAAGTATTTTCATAATTGAATTTTTATTTAAAAGTGCATGAAGATCACCTTCAGTTACCCAAAACTTTAAATTTAATTTACATTTGTAATTTAAAAATTCTTGAGTTTTCAAGAATTTTCTAACGGTTCAGCAATATTTTCACCTATTTGGAAAATTGCTATTTTAGTAGAAAAAGACTCGGGACCAACGCGAAACTTTCAGGGTGATTATAAATGAAGAACTTATGGTTAACATATACTTTAAATCCTGAGATCTTTCTGTTTTTCTCTTTACAAGAAATTCATCTCCAAAAATGAAAAAAAACTCCAAAGTGATGAATTTCAAAGTGCTATTTTTAATATTTCTGGATCAAAAATTGAAAAATCTGCCCGCTTCGCGGGCACATTCTCATGGCGCGCTTCGCTCGCAAGTTTGAGCGCGTCTAGGGCGCGCGACTATTGGATCTCGCGCATCGCGCTCGATCATATATTTATCTCGCGCTTCGCGCTCGATTATGTATTCACCTCGCGCTACGCGCTCGGGCGTATTTGCATCGCGCTTTACGCTAGGCTCCTCTAGATTTTTGCACTTCGTGTTCGACTTCGATGAAAAGAAAAAGTTTGTTTGCAAATATTATAAAATTATCAAAACCTCTACATATTAAGTGATTGTTAAATTTATTTTTATTTTAGACTGAAAAGGAACTTTATTTACTCAAGGTTCTATCGACCTTAAGGAACACATTCTCATCCAGACACTCGCGCTTCGCGCTCGATATTTGATTTGAAAATCATTTGAACCGTATGATAGAAACAAAAAAGTTTGAGCGCACTTACGGCGTGCGATTTGGTAAATACACTGAGCGCGCACTTTGTGCTTCGTGTTATATGTTCTTCATATACAAATTACTAAATTTGTATTTGATTTCAAATGAAAAGTAATGATATAATTCAGGCGACAAATTTTATTAGTTAACATTTTATTTTAGCCTGTGCCGTTTATCAAAAAAGTTAATTTTTTCATTTTGAATATATTCTTACCACAAAAATTGATTACGGGTTTGTAAGTCTTTTTTGAATGCACAATTTTTGTTCATTTATATGTTTTCGTACCTTGCATTGTTTTTTCAAAAATTTGATTTTTTTACTGTCAATGTTATTTTCGCGAATAAAACAAAAACCACGCATCCTATCGAAACATGAGTCACAATAAATTTGTACCTCTTCCTTGGATGAACAAATTTTGTTTTGGTCATTTTTTCGTAGCTGGTAATATTCGTCTGAAAATTTGATTTTTCTATTTTCAATGCTGTTTTTTACGAATAAAACAAAAACTACGCGTCATATCAAAAAGTGAATGATAAGAAATTTGTAGATCTTTTTTAGGTGCACAATTTTGGTGAGATGATCTTTTCTGGTTTCTTGCATAGTTTGACAGCAAAATGGCTTTTTTGATTTTTCATTTTTTTTTGTGCGATCAAAATAGGGTGTTCAGGAATCAACGTTTTTCTCCTCTTGACTTTTTTTCATATCGTGCGTTTTTCGGCTTAAAATGTTCATTTTAGTTTGTTTTTTGGAATTTTGAAAATGCTATAACTCCAGTAATTTTTTTTTACCACAAAAAGTTATTAGAATATTTTGTTCGTCATTTTGCGTACTACTAATAACCGTACATAGAATTTTCAAATCTTCAAAAAAAGTGGTCTCAAAAATTTTCAAAATGTGCTCACTTTTTGGATTTTCATCCAAAATAGCTGGTTAACGAACTCGTTCTCTATTTTTCGGCCATAAAAAAGTGTGCCAAAGCTCAATCAAATCTGATCATTTTTTCGAAAGTTATCGTGGCTACAGACAGACAGACAGACAGACTACAGACAGACACCTTCGTAAAAATCGTTTTTTCTGACTCAGGAGGTCTCAAAACGTGGAGATTTGATGAAAACCGACTATGTCAAATTTTACATAAAACCAATACCTTCTCATTAGAATGAGAATGTAAAAAGGACTTACGTTCTAAAAATTCAGATGAAAAGTAAACCTTATATGGTTAGTTTTTTTTTTAATCAAACACGGCGAGTTTAATAACTTTTTTGAAAGTGTGGAAAAACGGTTACGTTTCAGTTATTTCGGGAAAATAAAATGGAATGACCCAATAATCATTGTTTATTGTCAAAATAATATATTTTATCATTTAACGAACATGTGAATTCAGCTCGGAATTCAGCATACTGTATTTTACATATATTATACTTTAGGGGTTAAAAAAAATAAGTGCAAATTTCAACTTGCATTTTCGATTTTTTTGTTTCTTTTGGGTTAAAAGTGAAACTGTGGGAGGAGAAGTAAATGAATAAAATAATATATAGAAGTTTCTCTTCGCAAATTTATCCGTTTTCACACCAGAAAAAAAAATTTTTTCTCGAAAATGGCAGATCATAATGTAAAAATTATACACGATATGAAAGATATCGCTGATTAAATTCGTCTTTTTTGTTTGCAAGTTCGTGAAAAAAATAATTTTTTCAACTAAAAATTCATATATTTTGTTAAAAATTTGTCCTTTTGGTAGGAAATTAATCTTTTCGTTCGAAAATTCATCTTTCAGGTTTGAAATTTAACTGCTCAAAATTCGTTTTCTTATGGTTGAAACTTTTTTTTAAATAATTTTTGAAACTTAAAATTTAACTATTCTGGTTAAACATTCGTCATTTTAGTTATACATTCATCAGTTTGGTTGTAAATTTATCTCTTGGTTTCACATTCAACTGTTGTGTTGAAAATTCTTTTTTTTAATTCTTTTTTTAACTGAAGATTTTAACTATTATATTTATATTTGAAAATTAATCTCTGTTTGAAAATTGAAATATTTTGTGTAAAATTAGTTTTTTTGTTGTTGAGAATTTATTGTATTGATTGCAAATTTCACCTGTTCTAGTTGCAGATTCATCATTTTAGTTGAAGATTCGTCTCTTCGTTAGAAAATTTAACTATTTTGTCAAAAATTCTATTTTTTTAGTTGAAGATTAATGTATTATGGTTGAAAATTGAATTCTTTTACTGATAATTCAACTATTACATTTGTGGTTAAAAAATGATGTTTGTTTTGTTGAAAATTCAACTAATTGGGAAAAAATTAACTATTTTCTTGAAAATGCGTTTTCTTTTGATTAAAAATTAATTTTTTCGGTTAAAAATGTAACTATTACGTTTCAAATTAATCTTATTCAGTTGAAAATTCAACTCGTTGTTGAAAATTCAACGTTTCCTCATACATTTTCTGTTGGTCTTAGAAAGCTTTAAATCTTTTAAAAGTGGAATTCGGAGCAAGGTAACTCTAAAGAAACACTTTTAGAAAGAAGAAAATAAATTTTCAGAGCCACAGATATATAGCCCAATATACGAAAATTGTTATTTTTCTCCCACCCTGAAATTCAAAACTACTACTTAAAAAAAAATATATAACAATTGCCAATCGACAAATATGAATGAAGTTGTGTACGAATTAATTTTCTATCGGCAAAAGTGGATCATTTGATCCTTAAATAAGCATAATTAAATTAAAAATTATCAACAAAAGATACAGAATTTTGGGCCCTGCAGAATACACAATAATTATCCGCATTGCTGTTAATTAAGCTTGAAATACGAGCTTATGAATAAGTCTAGAATCAATTATAAAATTATCTCCATCAAATAACATTTCACGACGGAGATTTTAATGTCATTCAGTATCAGTCATTATGCTGTGGACCGTATATGGGAGATCTTTGAGGCTGATAAAGTCGATATGACATTTGTGGCTCGCGCGAGATCTGTTTCGTAAAACTTAAGAGTCCTGTAATGCTAGTTTATGATCGGTAAATAAATTTAGTCAAGTGTATTATAAGGCCCGCGTTCAGCTTACACAACAATTTCGCGCAGGAATACAAATGAGAGTCGGCGCTTTAAATCATTTTATTTATTACGGCTATTCTCCGACTCGCAGACCCAATTTGTTTAAACGTATAAATTTGAACCACCCGATAACAGATCGCGGCAGATTTACGATAGCAATATTCGATAATTTTTCTATGTTAAAATATTAAATGGTATCGATTACTGGTCTATTATTTGATAGAAAAACAAGAAAAAATATACCTCTGCCCGGATTTAAACCGGGAACGCCACTATACATGAGTAGAGCGTTAATCAATTATGCGACCGAGGATATTTAATGTATACTTCAGTATTAAGAATTTCACTAAATCAGATTATAAATATGAAATAAACTTTTTACTTTAACTTTTGTTTTTTTCTCGTTTCTTCAACAAATAATAGACCAGTTATCGACACTAATTAATATTTTAACATCAAAAACTAATGATTTACCGTAGTCGACAACATAACATCATTGTTTAAATTTATATACCGATTCAGTTACAATTCTTCTGATTGAAGTATTCATTAAAATAGTCTCTCACGGTGAAGAGATGCAGATCCGCGTCACCATCTGATATATGAGATAACCAGAATTGATCTACAACAGCCTAGGTGGCGTAATTGGTTAACGCTTCAATCATGTATATAGTATAGCGTTCCCTGTTCAAATCCGATCAGAGGTATATTTTTTCTCGTTTGTCCAACAAATAATAGAACAGTAATCGAAACTGGTTAATATTTTAACATCGAAAATTAATGAATTACTCTGGTCGAAAAAATAACATGATTGTTTAAATATTCGATAATGTTAGGATATTGTTGACCGAATTCTTCTCAACCCTGGTAGGCTGTGCATGCTGAAGTCACAGAATCGTTTCGGGACAAAATATGTTGTTCTTTAAGGGATTTTAGACAACCTGTATTTCACCGATTAGACAGAATTTTTTTAAATAAGTTATGAGTAATAGAACTTTTAAAGATGGTGACACATTTCATACAAAATAGGTTGCGATTTTTTCGATGTGTTGTATTATCTAAACCAATATTGATATTTGACTTGTTCTTGTCTATTCTGTTGGATCTTTTTTCCAGCAGGAAATTTACAAAAATTTAACAACTGGCATCATGGCGGCGCCTTTTTAAAAAAACTTTAAACTAAATTTTCTCAAAAAGGTGATAGTTTTTTCTCTGGATTTTTTTCTTATTTGATACTAATGTAGTGCATTTATAAAAAAAACGTGATTGTGTCCACGTCTTGAAGAAGAGAAAATTGGATTTTATTATTTATTATAGATTAGCAGTTCGAACTCGAAAGTTCATTGCCTCATATA
>CAKNYM010052945.1:590509-619259 GCA_932195095.1 Andricus curvator | reverse complement strand
GTCGATAAGTGCTTGCGAAATTCGTTTATTAATAAGAAAACCAGTCCACAGTCTTTGCCCCTTAGCTCCTCCCCAGTGCATATCCCTTCTAGGGATATCTAGGGAGGGAAAATTGGATTTATTTTATGAAAAATGAAAATTCGTATTTTCGCTAAAATATGAATTAAGTCGGCTATAATTTTATTGTTCTCAAAAACAATAAGATTTTCTGAAATTTGATAAAAAAAAATTTCTTTAATTAACTTACAGATTTACACATTCAATTTTCGATGATAAAATTCTTTATATTTGCAATATTTTTGCATGTACGGTTTTTTTTTTGATTCAGGGGTTTAACTAAGACTCATTTAATGACTTCTACTAAGAAAATAACATATCTAAGTTTTAGGCTAGAAGAAATAAGCAACTTTTCTCGATAAATCGTTGCCTCTCGGTAATTGCTTCTGCCGCCTTATTAAGACGAAAAATTTATTAATTTTTTTAGGAAGAGCTTTTTTTATATTTGCTCACCAATATAATTGAGCATTTCGAGAAAGAAGCCACACAGATTTCAAACATTTTTCAGCAATTGCTAATAGTTTAAACAAAATAAAAGACTTGAATCTAGAGAATACACATTTTTTCGCCACCAAAAAACTGCTTTGTGCTTGAATTAAGGACACTTTAAAGTTGAACGTTATATTTATGAAGTTCCTTTTCGATTTAGCAATGTTCCTAGCGTCGAAAAACAACAATTAAACATTGCTTATTAAATAAACAATGAAAAAATTTATATTGGATATTGATTGATAATCATTTTTTGTAAGTTGTAAACTTTTTTCATAAAAAGAATGTTTTTTCATTCATGAAATATACCTAATAATACCATTTTAATTCTTAAAATAATGGAAAACTTTTTTTTCACATGCTCATTTTTTGAAAATATAACTATTTTGATGAAAATTTGTTTCATTTTTTTGGTTTAAATATCTTCAGGATGTTCTAGGTATACAGTCAAGTTCAGAATTACTTAATCTTTAACTTGATTTATAAAATTGACAAAACGAAGCGCATTTATTATAGAAACATATTTTAGAAGAGAACCTCAAGCGTAAATAATGAAAAAATAGTTGAAGTAATAATAATTGTTTATTGAATGTAGCAAATTTGCATATTTTTGTTGTTTCTTCGGCTTTGAGCACAAGTGCTAAGATTCATTCAATTTTAATTTGCATAAGCTAACTCTATTTAGTCAAAGGTTGTTTACAATTCTATTCGTCAAATTTCCGTGAAAATTATTTTATTTAGAAATAATAAGTACAATTATTTTCAGATAGTCATTTTATGGATTAAACAATTTGCTAAATAATATCTAATATAAGAACATGACGGAAAGGATTGTAAATAACCTTTCAAGGAATAGAATGAGCTATTGTAAATAAAAATTGATTGAAAATTACGACTTTTGCCTAGAGAGTAAGGAAATACACAAATATGCCAATAACTACATTTAAATAAACAATTATGTCCTCAACTATTTTTCTTATTATTTAGGCTTGGTTTTTTTTCCAACATTTTTTGCAATAATCAACGGATCTTTTTTGGTCAATTTTATAAATCAAGTTAAATGTTAGGTAATTTTGAACTTGACAGTACACCTAGAACATCCTTAAACTGCCATTGATAATAAATTAATTAGAATGCATTTAATGCGAATTGAAATATGTATCAGATTTTCGAAAGTATAATTTTGGAATGACCGCTATTTGTTTTAGCGACTTGGTTGTACAAAATCGATGGTGATTTGGATGATTGATGAAGAACAAGTTAAGAATGTCTTAATCGCTGATCGGACCCACTAGGTCTCATTATAAAGAGCCAAGCTAGCTGGACCAAAACTTATCTCACATCTCAGGGGTTAACCTTGTTAGCAAGCTGAACTACGGACTATTACATTTATCTGTTCCAGTCCTTGGAACTGACCTATTGAGAAAGCTATGGACCTCTAAGGGCAGTGATGGATATTTTATGGAGTATGTCCTGACGTTGTCGACCCTGGGACTTGAAATATTTCTCTTAGAACCACTTCACGCCTTTGTTCTCCTACTAACAAGCTTTTAGGGAAAAATTTAATTTATTCTATGGAAATGACCCTACTTCGAAGCATTTATTCGGCTTGTTTTTGATTTCAATTTTACGTTACTCTCTATACTCTATATTAATTCGGATTACGCTATCTTAGTAAGGGGTCGTTCAAAAACCACTCAACACTTCCAGGGCAGGGGGTGGGGGTAAACAGGTTTTGTGACTATTTGTAACCCCGTTTCCACAGAATTCTTCTTTTTCCTCTCTTTTCAAGAAACTTCCATCTTTTCTTGTTTTTCGCTTGAATACAAACTGAATTAACGCAGGTGAAAAAGTTATATATATTTAGTTTATATATATAGTAGACAAACCACTGATATTTTTCATTTGGTTTATACACAATAATTTATTTAAAAAATTATTAATATAATTCTCTTATGCACTATATATAAACTATATATAACGATTTCACCTGGGAATAGAACTCAATAAGAAAATTCAACTATTTTTTGTTGAAAGTTAACTATTTTTATTTGAAAAGTCTACCATTATATTTTTGTTTCAGAATTCATCTCGTTTCGTTAAAAATTCTACCGCTTACTGAAAACTTAACTAAAAAAAAATAATTTGTTACAAATATATTTTTTTAATTGACAATTTAACTATTCCACTATCGGTCGATAATTGATCGTCTTTAGTTAAAAATTCAACAATTTAGTTAAAAATGTATGTATTTTCTTGTAAATTCATCTTTTTTGATAGAAAATTAATCTTCCTGGTTGAAAATTCTCAACTACTTGGTTGCAACTTGGACTATTATGTTAAAAATTCATTTTATTAGTTGAAGATTCATCTCTTTGGTAGGAAATTGAAGTATTTTGTTGTAAATTCATGTTTTGTAGAAAATATATTTTTTTCAACTGTAAATTTAACTATACCAGTTTTGGTAGAAAATTAATTTTTCTTGGTTGATAATTCAACTGCCTTATGAGACATTGGTCTCTTATTTGGCTTAAAGATTTGACTATTTGTTTAAAGCACAGCTTATTGTGGTTACAGTTAATTGTTTTCTGCTTTAAAATTTTAACATTTGGTAGGATATTCATATTTATAGGTGAAAAATTCAACTATTTATTTGGAAATTCTTTTCTTTTGCTTGCAAGTTTAACTGTTTGGTTGTAAATGCAAGAATGTTTGTTTTGAAATTTATTTTTTTGTTGAGAATTCAAATATTTGGTTAAAAAATCATCTTTCTTGATCGAAAATTCATCTTTTCGGGTTTTAAAGTCAACAGCTGTATAAAACATTGATCTTTTTAGCTTGAAAACTCCACTTATTGGTTGAAAAATCATTTTTCTTAGGTGAAAATTAATTTTTTCGTTTGAAAATTCAACTATTTTGTTGAAAATGCAATATATTTTGACTTGAAATCTTAAGCGTTTCATATAGAATTGAATATGGTACCCATCCATACAATTATTTTATTGAACAGAATTTATTCCCCTATTGTTCCCTTATTTTCCTAAAAAAATTACCTTATCTCCCCTACTCTGAATGCATTATGGGCTGTGAAGTCTGTTAAAATATTCTGTTTGAAAGTTTTGCGTTTTAGTTCAGGTGTTTATCAAATGAAATCAACAAAACAATTTTTGCGTTAAAAGAAGGGTGGATAGTCGCATTTTTTATTTCACCCGACTTATCCAAATGAAAAACTTCCATCTCGTAGAAATCAAATAAAAAGGTCCTAACTTGTGGAGACAAAATGAAAAGGTGCTAACACGCGTGGCGAACTCTTGAAGCTTCAAAATCCTATATAAATCCTATTGAGAACATCAGCGTCTTCAACTCTGTAGCACTTTTTCATTTGGTTTCTCCGGGATGGAACCTTGTTATTTGGACACGTCAGTATTTCACCTGGATTATTGATACAATTATTCATAATCACGAATGATGCGCCGAAGAAGATGAATGTATGCATATTAATCTGAGGACAACTTTCGCGCCTAGTTTCCATAAAGTGAATTGATGTAAAACTGGAGGACTGTTAATACGATTCTCGGTAGTAGGGTTTCTCTTCACAGCAATGGTCAACTATAACAATGTCAAAACACAGCTCGTGCAAGGAGATAAAACAAAAATTATTATGGTCCTCGTTTAAGACAATTAAGGTAGAACCGGTTAACAACACATGTTTCAACCAAAGCTTCTCGTATATCCACTTAGACTCATAACCTGGCGTCATGTCTTCTAACTAGCTCGCTTAAGCAACCCTCAACAGACGTGAAAGTAATGACCTCTTTTAGTTTGTTCCCCGCGAAGGAAGTTGGACAATAACTTAACCACGATCCTAATTTTATGCTGCAAAAGTTTAGTCATCACTTAAATGAGGATTCCTCCGCGGGAAACCGGTCAATCATTTTTCCGCCGTCAGGAAGACCAGATGAAGAGATAGTGATTAGGCCAGTTTGACGATGTCATTTGTTACGGCTATCAGATCATCACACATGCATAACACGTATCGGCCAGCAAAGCCAAAATGTGAGCCGGTAAATGTAGCATATAAATGATCCATATAGAAAAAAAATTATTTTGTGTTAGAGACAAAGTAAGCCTGGTTATTTAATAGAAAGTTCACGATTTGTAAAGGCTCGGTACCGTTGCGCTTCAACTAATTACTCGATCAATAAGGGGCACAAAAAAACTGGAGTTTCTATCAAAACCGATTTTCGGTTCCAAGGAAGCTGCAAAAGAAGGGGACCTTTCCTACTGAAAAGGAACTCAAAATGAGAAATTTTTCCACTGAAACCCAGAGTATGAGTTCTAATAGAGATTTATTTTACAGAACTCAGTTTCTGCATAGACGCACATCGAAGATTTTACAAGTCATTGATGTACTTTTTCGTTATAATACAGATTTATTGGCATTTCACTGGAAAAAATTTAGTAAAAAATCTAAAAGTATAGAGATTGGTCATTCTTGAAAGGAAGATAATGCACATGAGATACGACAGTTTTTAAGGTTATTTTTAAAACTTGTACCAACTGCAGATCTTTTTGTATGTCGTTATCTATCGGATATCCACGAAGTAACAGGGAATCCTCAAAAGGAGTTCTAATGAAGTATTATAGTTCTAAAGGATTCCAACTTTTACAACAAGAAAGCTTATACCCCCAACGTGACGTCATAAATACGAACACCGCCTCCCCCGACCCCCCAACATTTGAAGCAAAAATTTTACTTTTATTTCATTTAATAAACGCTTTAATTAAAATACGAAACAAAATAGTTAAATTTTCAACCAAAAAATATTAATTCCCTACCGAAAAAGATTACTTTCAATAAAAGATTTGAATTTTTGAGCTAGAAAGTCGAATTTTCAGAAAAGAATTGACTTTTAAACACAAAAAGTTAAATTTTCAACCTAAAAAGCAAAATTTTCAACCAAATGGTTGTATTTGCAAACAAAAAAGAATAAGTTCTCCTTTATTCATAATGTGTCCACTAAGGATTTACATGATCTCCGTTTCTTACAATAGCAGCTAAATATTTTATACTATCTCATCCTTAAAATTTAATTTTTGGTAAAAAAGATCTTCCTCCTTTGCTCCGCTGGGAATCAAACCACAGGTCTTCCAATTGCCGGGCGGGTGCTTTTACCACTAAGCTACTAGAGCGATCGAAGGCAGATACTTTTTTCAGATATACGCTTTTCATAGCTAGGTCTTATGTTTTGAATACAATTTAAATTAGAAGGAATCTGTATTATCATCGGAGTTGGTAACGATCGATCATGTGTAGATATCTTTCACAAACAGTGAAACTGGATATCAACAATATCGATAAGAAAAATTAAATTTTAATTTAAAAATTCAAACTCCATCTGGTCTGAAAAGACCGATGAACGATCGTTACCAACTCCGATGATAATACAGATTTCTTCTATCTTATCCTTACTAGTTACCAATTTTTTCAAATATTTACATTAATTCTTATATCTATATGCTTACTTCTATATTAAAGAGACTACCGAAAAAGACGAATTTACAACTAAATACATACATTTTTAACTAAATTATTGTTAAATTTTCAACCAAAAACAATCAATTTTCAAACCACCTCGCAAGTTTGAGCGCGCCTAGGGCGCGCACCTGTTGGATATCGCGCTTCGCATTTTTGCATAGGACTTTTAAAATCAAAGGTGAAACCATCGAAAACTGAAATTTAGTGATTGTGAATTCTCTTTTGTTAAAGCTCTTTCGGCTTTAAAGAACATATTCTCATCACGTGTCTCGTGAGAAAAAAAAGTTAAAAGCAAATTTGCAGTTCTAATTTGAAAACAATTTTGTTATTAAACATTTTATTGTACCTTGTGACTTTTTGTCCAAAAATTTAAGTTGTTCATTTTTCGCGATTAAAACAAAAACTATGCATGTTATCCAAAAATGACTAATAACAAATTTGTAGCTCTTTCTTGGGTTAACAACTTTCGTTCATTTATTTTTTCCGTAGCTTGGGTCGTTTGTACAAAATTGTATTGTTTTTTTTTTATTTTTAATGTTGTTTTTGACAAATAAAACCAAAACTACGAGCCAAATCAAAAAGTGATCAATAATAAATTTGTAGATCTTTTTTGGGTGCAAAATTTTTGTCGATTAATTTTTTTTCATATCTTAGATAGTTTAACCGAAAAATCGAATTTTTCATTATGTTCAGAATTTGTATCTTCGATTTTTCAAGAAAATTCGAAAAGTTGTTATGATAATTTTGTAGAGCTTTCAAAAAGCAACGTTTTTCTTCTCCTGACTTTTTTCATATCGTGCGTTGTTTGGCTTAAAATGTTCATTTTCGTTTGTTTTTTTAGATAATTTTATTTTTTATCGGGAAAAGTTGTGAGGATAAATTGTTTCAATTTCCGTATGATACGAATAGCCGTACATAGAATTTTCAAATCTTAAAAACAAATGGTAACAAAAATATTGAAAATGCTCTAAGTTTTCAAACTTTCATCCAAAATAGCTGGCTAACGAACTCGTCCTTTACTTTTATGCCTTAAAAACGTGCACCAAAGCTCAATCCAATATAGTCTTTCGAAAGTTATCGTGCCTACAGGATACAGACAGACAAACATACATACAGGCAGACAGACACATAGACACCTTCGTAAAAATGGTTTTTTTCTGACTCGGGGGGTCTTCAAACGTGAAGATTTGATGATTATATATATAAAACATAAAACGTATACATAAAACCAATTTCTCATTAGGATGAGAATGTAAAAATTAATTTTTATAAAAAAAAAGAATTTTCAACAACATTTTTGAATTTCCAGCTAATACAATGAATACTCAACAAAGCAGTTCAACTTTTGACCAAGAAGTTGAAATTTTAACCGAAAAAGATGAATCGTCAATTGAAAATTTAATAGTTGAATTTTAAACTAAAATCAATAAATTTTTCACTAAAAATAGAATAGGTAAATATTCAGTTGAAAAAATTAATTTTCAACCAAAAAAAAAATGAATTTTTACCAAACACTTAGGCGAATAAACGAAGAAAAGGGTAAGTTTCTTGAGAACAGGGGGAAAAGTGGAATTTTGTTAAAAAGAGAATATGGGGAGAGTAGCGGAAAGAGTGTGAAGTCTGTCTTTAGATGCTTCACTTGTCAAATCAAATCACTAATTTACATTTTTTCAAGCTTTTCAAATAATTTTTGCTCACAAAGTATTTTTTTCTTCCTACTTATTGGTCGTTATTTTAACAGTAAAATAAAATGATGAAAGAGAAGGTTGGTGGTATATAATGCAGAGTCAAAACAGTGCTACCAAAGTAGCAGTGGGTTAAGATGATTCGATAACTATTTGAATATGCACTCTCTCCTTTCAGTTATCTCCCTTCGTTTTCGACACTATGGAATTTGTCGTGTCACAATCGCCAGCACATTCCGTCCCAAGAAAATAAATCGGAAGGCCTCATTAGTTATAATTAATAAATAAGCCCTGACATTGGCTCTAGAGATAAAAAAAGAACTACAGAAATGTGACAAGTATAAATATATTTTGCTTCATCCAATTACTTTTTTTATTTGTCTTCATATTTGAGCTTTATATTTTCCTCGTCACAGATCGTCACACAAAGCATGAACCCTCCCAGGGTGCCGTCACAAATACGACCACTGTCCCTCCTCCCTTTATGACAACTTTTTTCTTCAATTACAATCGATAAACGCCCAAAATAAAACACAAAGCATAATTTTGTTGAAGTATATTGTCGAATTATATTTCAGTTTCAACAAAAAAAGACGATTTTTCAACCAAATAGTTGAGTTTTCAACCTACGAAGACGAATTTTCAACTAAGCGGGCGAATTTTCAAACAAAAAAGAATTAACTTCTACCAAACTGTATTTTTGATGGAATATTTGAATCTTCAAGCCTGAAAGACGAAATCAATTTTCTATCCAAAAAATGATAAATTTTCAAACCAGAAAGACGAATTTCACCAAAGCAGCTGTGAACTTTTTAGTTGAATTTTCAACCAAGTACTTTCCTACTAAAACAGATAAATTTTCAATCCAAAAAAGATAAATTTTAAATCCAGAAAGAATACTTTTTATAAAACAGTTGTGAATTTTCGAACAAAAAATATGAGTTCTCAACCAAATAGTTGAATTAACAAACAAAAATTAATGATCAACGGAAAAGTTGCATTTACAACCAAATAGTTGAACTTTCAAGCTAAAAAGAAGAATTTTTTAGAATGAAGTTGAATTTGCAATCCAAGAGGACGAATGTTCTATCCAAAGTAGCGAATGTTCATAAAAAATAGATTTAAAATCAAAAAATGTAGCAAAAAGATGAATTCTCAACAAAAAATGTAATAGTTAATATTATAACAAATTTTAAACAAAATAGTTGAATCATTAATCAAAAGAGATTTAATTATTACCAAACAGTTGCACATTCAACAACAAAAAATTTCTGCCATCAACTAAAATGATGAATCTTCAACTGGAATAGTTGAATTGTATACCTAAAAAAAAAAAAAAAAATTTAACCATAACCAAAAAAAAACAAAAACGGATTTTCAGCAAAACAGTTAAATTTTTCACCAGTATACTTAAATAAAAACGTGGTATCGCCAACGGCGATACCACGTTGAAAACACCAGTTCTCGTAAGATCACTGAAGTTAAGCATTGTTGGGCGCGGTTAGTACTTGGATGGGTGACCGTTCAGGAATACTGCGTGCTGTTGGCCCGTCGTGTGTGTGGTGGACCCACATTCGTAGTAAATAATCCACCTAGAAACACTACCCGAATCGGGTAGTGAGGCAATGAACTTTCGAGTTCGAACTCAATGTATGTATACTTAAATTTTTAGTTAAAAAATTGATTTTCAACCAAGTAGTTACATTTTCACATAGCTGTGAATTTGATCTCGAATGTTGCCCCTTTGTTTGCATTTATAATTATAATTATGATGCTCATTTCACGAGCACTTTGCTTTCCGTTAGCAAATGCATTTGCCTCTTCATACAGGCAGCATTAGTTATTATTATTATACCATTAAGCTTTCGGGGTAGGCATGACTAGCTCGGTGAGAAAAGGAGTAATGTGAGGAAGGAGATATAGGGTTTTTAAATAGATCTAGAATTCTCGTGTTATTTATTTAAATAACACGTTCGTTCCACAACACTGATCCGACCCAGGTTATTGATCAATCTCGTGATTTTTTGAATAATAGACAAACCAAAGTTTTCATTGTGATCAACTTAAAAATAGAAATTTACAAAAAGTACAAAATTACAAAATAATACAAACAATTTTTAAAATATATAATGGCAATCAGACAAATCAAATTTTGTATTTGAAATTGTAATTGTATTTAAATGGTAATTTTCCGAGCTGGAAAAGGAAAGGGAAAAGTTCTGTCGCACCCTATCCCTTTCCCAGCTTTATGATTTTTTTACAAAAATTGTCGGAATTCTTTTATTCGAAAATTTATGTTCAAAAAGTCTTTTCTGTTCATGCATCAACTTTGAATTATCTCGATGAAAAAAGTTTTTCTGTTTGATACAGATGTTTCAAATATTATAAATGAACACAACTTCCTTCGTCTTCAATAAAGTGTAATTATATTATAGGTCAATTGATTTGCCTCAAATCAAGGAATCTTTTTCGTTCTTGCATCAATTTTGAATTATGTTAGTGAAAAAGTTTCACTATAAAAAACAGTTTTCTTAAATATTATCCATTACCATAGCTCCCTTACTTTTCAATGAAACGTATCAATAATATAGGTCAATCGATTCGTCTCGAATCAGTACAACATTTCTATTTTCGCATCAGCTTCAAATTATGAGAATGAGAAAATTTTTACTATAAAAATCGATTTGAAAAATATATAAATTACCATAACTCCCCTACTGAATAATAATAAATATTTTTAGAAATTCTTTGGTAAGTTTCAAGATATTAGTTGTGAACATAAGTCCTCCAAATTTCATCAATTTATCTGCCACCATTTTCAAGTTATCGTGTTCACAAAAAAGTGTGACATCCACAATTCATCACACACATCCGCATCCACACACACACACATACACACACTCATCCAGACAATTGCTTAGAACATTGTATTAGACATTTTTAAATGGAGGAAGGTTTAATTAAATGAATTTAAAAATGTTACCATTACAAAGCTTCCTCTGTGAGGAAGCAAAATGACAAATTTTCAATAAAATATAGTTGAATCATTAATTAAAAGAGATAAATTTTAACACCAAAAAGCGAATTTCCAAGAAAAGAGTTGAATTTTCAACCAAGAAGGATTTGACAGTCAGGATAGAAAAAAACTCAAACAAAATCATGACTTTGCAATCCAAAAAGGCGACTTCTCTAGAAACCAGTTTAATTTTTAACCCAAAAGTATGAATCTTCAACAAAAAAGTTCATTTTCAACCAAATGGTTGAATTCTAAACTAAAAACAATCAATATTTAATCAAATCTGGTATGGGTTAATTTTCAGTTGAAAACCCCGATTTTTAACAAAAAAAGCAACAAATGTCCAACAAATTAGATAAATTGTCAACTTAATGTAATTTCCAGCAAGGTAGTTCAACTTTCAACAAAGCAGTTAAATTTTTGATTTAGAAAACTCATTTTTGACCAAAAAAGATTAATTTACAACAAAATACATCAATTTTCAACCAAATTGTTGAATTATAAGCCAATAACGTAATAGTTAAGTTTTCATTTGAAAAAAATATTTTTAAACGAAAAGAGATGAATTTTCAAATCAAATAGACGAAATTTCAACAAGAGAGTTTAATTTTCACCTAGGAAAAATCTTTCAGTCAGAAGATAAATAATATTTCAACCAAGTTGTTGAATTTTAATCCAAAAAAGAGATTTCTTTAGAAAACAGTGGAATTTCCTGCCCATAAATATGATTTTTCAACAAAAAAGGTAATTTTCAACCAAATATTTGAATTTTAAACTAATAACTTTGTTCACAAAGGGGAAAAGCGGCAATAGGAAAACGAGTGTGAAGTTTGTATTGAGATGCTTTACTTGTAAAATAAATCACTAATTTTCAACAGCCCCAAAGGAATCTTTAAAAAATGTATAAACATTTCCACAAAGGTTCTAAATCTTGTTTGTCAGTAAACATTCTCCAGGAAATAATTTGCACTAAAGATTTAAAAATAATCTCAACAGGATATTTCGATTCGTAACAATCCATGTTGGCTGCATAGAGAAAAAGATCCGAGTCGGTACAAGCTGGAATTTGCTTGCGATCAACGTTTCACGTTTATCCAGTGTGCATTCAAGTTTGTCCTAATCGTCGATCAATTAAATCGTTAAGCGCCCACGTAGAAACCGTCGCGTCGCAGAGTGCAGCATTTCGTATCCTTGGGGCGGATTTATAAGCGTATCGCTAGGCAAGAATCGCTATCGGTTAACAGAGCAGTGAGGGAAAACAATAAAAGAATATAAAATGTGGATGTGAGAACGTGGGCGCTTTTTACGTCACCATCGGTCAAACTGTACCTATGTATCAGGTGTTCTTTTTTCAAATGGGTGGACCAGCTCATTACGAATGTCCTCATTGGAGAACGTGTCGCTTAATCGTCTAAGCTGCTACTCAGGTAGCCCTGAAAAACATACTTTATCTTACATCAATGTTCATCAATTTCATATTTCAATTTCTTGTTACGGAATAATAAGAAATGAACATTGAAATATGAGAGTTAAATTTTTCAATCTGGTGAATATTGATACCATTTTTGAATTTTGATAGTTTCCAAACATTTGAACACGCAGAGTCGACATATTACGTGATGCTCTGAATTGGAGTTTGGAGTTTTGTAACACGTCACGCTTCTCTGATCAAAGAATAAAATTTTAATCTGTGTCGATACATTAAAGACCAATATTATCAAGAAAAAAATTTAGTAGTTTATAAAGCTGCCGTCTAAATAATCTGTTAAATTAACCTACCGTCTAAGGTAATCTTTAAATTATATCAATGTTTTCAAACCAACGGGTCCAAATGACAACTCCATCTCGGAGAGACCAAATGAAAATGTGCTAATTCGCGTGGCGAACTCTCGAAGCTTCAAAATCCCACATAAATTGTATTGGGAAGATCAAGGCCCTCAAATCTGTGGCACCTTTTCATTTGGTTTCTCTGAGATGAAACCTTTTCATTTAGTCACGTGGGAATTAAAGAAAAGTGTCTCAAGAGTTTAATTAGATATATTCTCATACTAGTAATAAATAGTTTCAACACATTATTTATTGTGCGATTGACGATTATATAAAATTACATTTAGATTTCGAATTTAAAAATAGGAGGGGTCAGCTTCAATGTCAAATAACATTTTGGGGAGGGGGGTCAACGAAATGTCACGAATTGTCAGAAGAGGGAGAAGTGAATCAAAACTGACTAAAAATAGCGTCATGTAACATGCGGATACTCCCACATCCGGGACATAAGGGGGGCCCGAAAAAGAAAAGTTTCGATTTTTCTAGGCATAACTCATTTACGAAACCCCCTCGCAGTTTTTAAATACCCAAAAAATGGAAAACTTGTTTTTTTTTTAATATAAAGAGGCGCGCCCACTCCCTGGAGTTTCCCATAAGAATATAACATGGGACAAAAAAACATCTTTGTAAATTCCGTCCGAAACGTGAAAATGTATGATAAAGTATAAGCCATAGTTTTACGATCTCATTAAAACTCTTAAAGGAATACAAATCCATCATTAATTATAAATTTCAATTCTCACCCTGAGCCCCATTAATGGTGCCCAAAGACATACCTGATGCGAGTGAAATAAAGATTTTGCGGAATATTGCCCTTAATTATTACTTGCTTCTCATGAATTAATAAATTACTATATTGTATTTTTTTTAATTCATTTTTTATTATTTAAACAATTTTTGTCTACTTAAACAATATTATTTCCATAGAATATCTCGAATGAAGAGTATTTTATGAATGTCATGGCCTATTTAATGGACTCAGAGAGTAGTGTATCTGTATATTTTTATTTTTATTTTTTGTTTATTATTCAAACCATTTTGTTTGTTTAAATCTAACTTTTTAATGAAAGAAGCTAGACTTTGCAAGTCATTTCTTATTGTTCAAACAATTTATTCTCTTATATCATTGCAAAATAATGGCATGTGCTTAATTGTTTGGCCTAATATATGCATTTTAAGAGAGAGTTTTTCATTTTAATTGTCGATTTATTGTTTAAATAATTTATAATTGTTTAAATGTAATTTTTGACAGTAAAAAATATTTGGTAGTTTGCAAATGTCTTTCATATGTTCTTTGTCGCGTATGTGTATAGAGAAGTCGTTTTGTCGTACCAAGGTACTGATTCACAGTTGTGTATGGAGTACTCTAGACTCCATTGGACACTTTTTCTTTTGGAATGGGATCTTTTTTTGATGTGAAAATTGATATTAGATCGGTCATGTTACGGAATGCAGGTTTTATGTGAAAGGGTTTGAGAATGCTAGATATTTTTTCAGATAGTCTATGCACATGGGGTAGTGCGATGTAGCGAGGTTGTTGAGTATGCTGTCCTGTTGTGTTTTGGAAAAACGTATTATTGTGTGTGTTTGTGTGTGTATACGGCTTGTGTCAGTTCTAGCATGTTGTGTCTGTTTAACTGTATCTGTATTTTTTGCTGTATATAGCACAATCTCTGTTTGACGACTGTTGGTAAAGGGTAGAGGGTAATTATGGTTTATTAAGACTGTTTTAATTTTTATGAGATTATGTTCGTGGAAATCTTTGTGAGATAAGGTTATCGCTCGGTCAACGAAATTATTGATAACGTTAACTTTAGATTGATGTGGATGATGTAAACAGTAATTGAGGCAAAGGCTTGCGGCCGTGCGTTTTTGATTATTCCCACATCATTGACTTTCGATTAATATTCCCATGGTTACTTTTAAGGTTAAACATATTTATTCATGAGAAATTCCATGTCAAATCCTCTGCATTATTATTATTATTATTATACCATTAAGCCATTTCCCTTTCGGGGTAGGCGTGACTTGCTCGGTTGGAGAATAATAGTGTGTATATGGGTGTATAGGTATAGAGTAGATAGGTATAAGTTGAATAAGTATATAGGTGTAAGGTATGTAGGTATATAGGTATAAGGTAGATAGGTATATAGGTGTTAGGTATAAATATTTTAGATTGATCTGGAATTCTCGTGTTATTAATTTAAATGACACGTTTATTCCGCAACACTGCTCCGACCCAGGTTGCTGATCAATCTCTCTAGCAATCACCCCAAGTAAAGAGCCTCACAAAATTGTTGTGTATGGTTCTCCACTTGGGCCCATTAGTATCCAAGGTCTTTGTTTCAGGCGTCATTCATTCTATTCTCACTCTGTTTACAAACTATTTGTCGCCACACTTTTCTGTCCTGGTATACTACTCTAGCTTCCTTCACCTCCATGCATTTTTTCATGCAAGCTCTTGTGTTTTTATGGCTTCTTATGTCTCTACGGATCAATGTCTCATTTACAGATTCTGACCATTCTTTCGGCGGTCTACCTCTGGGCATTCTACCATTTACTTTACCTGTATACACTTGTTTGGTCAGTCGTTCATCTTTCATTCTTTCAAGATGTCCGAACCATCTTAACTGATATCTTTCCCATATGTCAACTAGTGTCTCTCCTGTACCACATTCTTTGAGGATAGTCTCGTTTCGGACTTTGTCCATCAGTGTTTTCCCGCATATTATGCGCAAAGGTTTCATGCCGATCGCGTTAATTTTACTCCTGTCCTTTTCTTGACAGGTCCATGTCTCGCTACCGTATAGTACAGTCGGTACGAATATAGAATTATGTATGGCCATTTTAGCTTTTTTTGATATGTTTTTATTTGTGAGGATGGACCCTACTCTACCGATAACCTGTCTACCCTTATTTATGCGCCTATCTAACTCCCCATCTATTTTTCCGTCGCTAGTGAATAGACTACCTAGATATACGTACTGGTCAACTTGTTCTAATCTCTCATCATTTATGACAATGTTGCATATTGTTTTCTCACTTTTTCCCTCAAATACCACGATTTTTGTTTTATTTACGTTAATTTTGAGTCCCATATCCTTCATGTTTGTATGAAGTTTATTCAACATTCTTTGCAAGTCCTCGACTGATTCTGCCATAACAATCTTGTCATCTGCGAAAGCTAACCCACGTACCTTAACTGTTTGGAGATCTACACCTTCTTCGTCGAAGAGACGCCTTGCATAATATCGAACCAGTCACTCAGTTTCCCATTTACCCTTACACTCGCTTTACTACCTGTATATATTGTTTTTATTGCCTGTAGGAGCCCTCCATTTACTCCGTACTCTTTAAGGACTTCCCAAAGTTTACTTCTATTTACCTTGTCAAATGCTTTTTCTAGGTCAATAAATGCACAGAAAACTTTCTTTCCTACTCTCAAGCTTTTTTCTGTGATCTGTCTTAGGCTAAATATCTGATCTGTACATGATCTTCCTGGCATAAATCCACTTTGGACTTCCCATATCTTTTCTTCTGTAATTTCCATTACCCTACGAATAAGTATTTTTGAGTATATTTTACTTACGGTACTTAGAAGGCTGATACCTCTGTAATTACTGCAGTTGCTTTTATCTCCCTTTCTTTTGTATATTGGTACGATAATCGCTTTTCTGCAATCGTCTGAGACTTCCCCTGTCTCGATACATAAATTTATCAATTCGCACAACCTGTGAGGTATGTACTCGCCACCGTATTTAAGCATTTCAGCGCTGATACTGTCTACACCAGGGTTTTCTAATGCATTATGTTCTATGTCGCAGTTTTGTTGTCCTATATCTTCACCTCCTAATAGTTCTTTAAAAGAGTCTTTTAAAGCGTCTACTATCCCGTCTATATCATATAGCATTTCACCTTTGTTGTTTCTCATGCTCGCAAACTCTGTATTTTTACTTTCCTTCAACTGTTTATATAATAGTTTCATAATTCCTTCAAAACTGTTTTGTTTTTTGATTTCGGAAAATTTGAGTAATTTTGATGAAAATTCTAGTAACCGTTCTCTTAGGTGTTAAAAGGAAAATCCTCATAGAATTTTGAAAAATTCAAAAAACTTTAGGAGATATTGAAAATTGAAAATTTTTGTATTTTTTTTAACTTTCATAACTTTGGTGATTTTTATGCTATTAAGGTGTATTTTCTTTAAATTATTCGTAATAAGACGCAGTTTTGAAGAAATTTTGTTTGAAACAACAAATTTCAAAGGATGTTTCAAATACAAATTTTTAAACTGAATTTCTAAAAAAAGTGCAGTTTTAATTTTTTGTAATTTTTGTTGTATCAAGAGCTTACAATGTAACCTAAAAGCCCTGTAAATATCAAAATAGGGTCTCTATTAGTTTTCAAGAAATAATTAAGAACGCACGGCGTGGCATGATGTACCCAGCGCCCGAGAGACTAAACTCTGAAGTTCATGCATGCAATTATAATATCCGTATATTGTTCGTCTATCGTTCACATGGCTTTTCACATCGTGTGCATCGATTCGGCGTAAATTTCTTATTATTTATCGAAAAGTAAGGAAGATCCCATTTTGATATTTACAGGGTTTTTAGAGGACATTGTAAGCTATCTATAACAAAAGTTAAAGAAAATAAAGGTGGATTTTTTTTTCAGAAATTCAATTTAAAAATTTATTTTTGAAAAATCTAAAATACAAAAATGAAAATTCCGTAGTACGTGGAGTATATTCCTAAAAGTTACGAAATTTCTGGACGTTGTTTAAATACATTGAGTTCTTAACGAGGGCCGGCTCACTCTTGGAATCTGGTATGAAATCTTTGAAATCTCATAAAATCTTGAAAAGTTTTGTGAAATGTTTGACATCTTTTGAAATCTTTTAAAGTTTCTAGAAATCCCTCGATATCTGTAAAAATCTATATAAATCTTCGAGATCTTTTGAAACCTTTATACACTCTAAATATGAATCAGTGACAAATTCACTGATTGAAATATTAGTTGGACATTTCACTGATTATTCAGTGATTCTGGACTTTTCATTAATCAATTCAGTAACACCAGAGTAAATCATGCGAGACATAACCTCTAAGTTTTAAAGTAGAGCGTTTTTGTTATTCTTTTACTTAAATATCAAAATAATTTTTTTAAGAAATACATTTTTGAATTTTCGGACTGTAAGTGTGCTGAATTTACTGCGAAAAAAATATACTCTAACTCGTATGAAAAATGTACTTACTTGACGGGTGTGTACATGACAGTCGAATTTTGAAAGTAAAGAAATATGTGAGGTTTTTTGTCATTTAGAAGCATCAAAACTTTTCACCTTTTTTAATATTTGATCACATTTATGGGTTTTAAGTTCTCACTATGATTATTTGATTGAATCTACTTAAATCTTATTTTATTATGCCTGCTAAATTGACGTAGTATAGTGCTGCCAATTCTTAAAAGTGTTCCTTTCACTGAATAAATAAGTAACTTTTCACTGGTTGTTAGTGACTGGATTCTAGCTATTTGACTCTGTGAGATTTCACTGACAATCAGTGACTTTTCAAAGATTCAGATTTAGAGACTAAAATTTGAAAATCATTGTTAAATCTCTTAAAACCTTTAAAATCTTTAAAATCTTTGAAGGCTCTGAAATTGAAATCTTGATATTTTGAAACCTTGTGAACAATCGGGTTTGAAAATTTGGTGATTTATTTTCTAAATTGAAAGAAAAAGTTTCTAAATTTGTCAATAGACGAATGATTGTTACACGAATTTTGTATAAAAAGTGGAAATACACTACCGGTCAAAATTGTGGGACCACCTACAAGATTTGTATTAAAATCACGCTCGTCTTAAAAAGCGTCTATCTCTAGAAGTCGAGATAGCGTGTGAGAAAGATCGATGTAATTTCAGATTTTGACGAATTTTCATTTCTCAAATTAAGACCAAGAACACTCAAAACTTTTTATTAGTTTTCGAGTTAGGACTTTATTTTTTAAGCGACGCACGAAAGGTTTTTGATGCGGCGGATCGGCAGATTTCTAGCTCAATTTTTCACGGAGATAGACGCTTTTAAAGACGAGCGTGATTTTAATACAAATTTTGTAGGTGGTCCCATAATTTTGACCGGTAGTGTATGTATTTATTTTGAATTTATATTTAATAGCTATTAGTCAAAAGGAGAGAGTGCGCCAACAAGATTGCATAATCTACGTGTCTTCACATTTTTTATCACTGCCACTTAAAAAAGTCAAAAATGAAAGGCGCTGTCAATTTATAATTATAAAGTCTTAAAAAATGTTATGTATTCAAGCGGTCACATTAAATTTTCAATCTAAATGTTTTTACACTCAGGAAGTTCTTTATATGCTTCAATGAAAGATTTCTTGAATCAGAAACAACTGAGATTCTTCTTAGTTAATTGGCCAAAATATTGTTGTTCAAATACCAGGATTAATTCTACTGAATTACCTTATTATTATTATTCATTATATTTATATTATATTATTATATTTATTTTTAATCTTGTTCTCGGGTGAACCCGGCTTTTCATCATAGCCACGGACGAAGTCAAGTGACTGATGAGATGAGGATGTTATAAGTTAATTTAATACGATGTCCAAAATCTTCTGCGATGATGTTGCAGGTACAAAACTAGGAGCATAGTGTAGTTTGGAGTTCGCATTTTACCGCTGTTATCCATACACAGCGGCCGCAAGTTTAGTTTAGAATTTAGTTTTTATAACTTTTTTAAGCAGAAGAACATCATAAATAATACCACTCAACTGTGGAGCTGAACTACAACTCATCAAAGTCCCCAGGTTTATTTTCTCATTCGCGCTATCTCACGTCCGGCATCTTAGCTCATCAAGCTATAACTCGGTCTTTTTCGACTCTAGGACTCTGTGTAATTGAGATATGCATTATTCAACGAGCGAACGAATCACTATCTGAATCGTTTAGGGTGCCAGGTTCGAGACCTGTTCTCGAAACGAGCCTTGACAATTCCATCCTGTCTGCAAGTGCTAGATATAGACGTTGGAATAGGACAAACTCTGTTCATGCGTTTTGTACGCAGTAACGTGGGCGCATTCGTGTTCGCGTGCGCACAACATATAACATTCTGGGTTGATGGTTATTTTTTATTGGCCATTGCCGGAATAAAGACGTTGATGGGCGGGTTGGGAGTGGGAAGTATGGCGCATCATTGTGTTCATAAGTTTGTTTCTATAACGAGCATTCGCTGACAATAATAAAAGGTAACAATAACACTGTCATTGTATAAATCAAAATATCCAACCGCGTGAGTGGCAGCACGGTTAAATCTGATATAAAGGCTTTCTAAACGTTTTTAATTTTTCCTTAGGTAAATTCATCGCATTGCTTATTTCCGGAAGTTGTAGAAATAATTTTCGAGCAAGAGATTATAATCGGATAAGATAAAATCGATACATGGATCCATCAAATTAAATCGCATTTCCTGGATTAATAAACGATCCTACAATCGTTATGTTCGTGCATGTGTCGCAATTATATCTGTCTTGAATTTTATAGCACCTGCACCTTAACATTTTGGCACTTGAATTATTCATGACCAGTTATGGAATAAAGTGGTGCCATCGACCAACATTGAAGTCCCTCTGGGTCAGAAAGCGTATCAAGATGAACATTAATCCACCAACCACATGATCTATTCTACTTCATCATATCAAATTTTTATTGAAATAATAACGATAATGGATTCGTAAATATCCAAAATGAGTGAGTCATACGTTGCACTAAAGCAGTTTGACATTCGTTATCTAAAACAGAAACAAACCACTTTTTATCCTTTATATTATTTAAAACTGTTTCGCCTAATCAAGGCAATTTAAGCACGTCAGTCTCTGTCATTTTAGAAACATGTTTCGTTTTAAGAACCATTAATTTCAACAGTAATTATAGACAATTAGAAGCACAACAATTAGTGGAGCCCTCAAAATGCATAATCACGCCTTCTCGTTTAGCCACGTCCGACCCATCGACTCGTGTTTATACCGGCTCCTTTTCTACTTTGCTGAGGCTCGTATTCACTATACAGTATACAACTAACGTCCAGCCTAATGATGGCATTCAAACTGGATGATGTTGGTTTACAAAATTGGACAGCTGTGTTTTCTTAAAAAATCATTTTTCAAACATAATTTATCTCATGAAAGAATTTCATGAAACTCAAAAAATGTGTTATAGTTACTGTTTCTCTCTGAACTCTCTGACTAACAAATAAGTCAAATATAACTGATGTTCAGGCAAATCAATGCGTTCGGATTCTACCCACAATAAGTCAATTGAACTAATTTTCAGTGAAGAACTACTGAACTTTTAGGGAATTTCACTAATTATCAGCTGACAAAATTACTGAAACATTAGTTACAAATCATTTCTACCAAACAATAACCTGAAATTTGTTTGTTGATTAATTTGTCAATTTAACAGAATATCAGTGATTTTTCGGAAAGAATTCATTAACTTTTACTAACTGTCTTAGCTACAATTAATTTACTTATTGTCAGAAAAATTCAACTGATTCAAACTAAGAGTGCTCATAATTTGCCTGGTGATCTTCTTTTATAGCATGTTTATATATTTAATTTAATTGATTACCTTTAGTATATATTTATTATTTTAATGACAATTAATAATCATTTAACATAACTTTAACATCGCTTAGGAGGGGGAGGGGGGGGGGAGTAAATGCGATAGTAGATAGAAGTGTGTTCCATTCCTACTGGCTCCCTTTTTACAAATACGGCCCTGAAAATTATCCGAAAATGTCATTTTCAAAATCAAAATATTAGCAAAATTAAATGTTTATTGAAAATTAATATGGCAACGGCCATACCACGCTGGAAACACCAGTTCCCGTTAGATCACTGAAGTTAAGCAGTGTTGGGCGCGGTTAGTACTTGGATGGGTGACCGTCTGATACTACTGCGTTGCTGTTGGCGGTCGTGGGTGTGGTGAGCCCACACTTGTAGTTATTTACTACAAGAAACTATCCACCTAGAAACACTACCCGAATCGGGTAGTGTCACGCTGACCCCTAGAGGCTCGCCGAAAGGGAAATGGCTAAATGGTATAAAATATGTGAGGCTTTTAAATTACTTTTTGAAATACCTCTAAAAATCTGTACTTACTAAACAATTTTTTATAATCTCTTCTCCTCATCCTCATCTATCTATCCTCATCTGGATAGTCATTGAAATAATTTGTAACGTCAACAATCTGAAATAGATTTTTATAAGACCGACTACCTAGCGCTAGATAAGCTTGTTATAATAGACCTTCTTGACAGCGCCACATTCGCGGCCAGGAGCCCGAGTAAAAATGCTTCGACTTGAGTTCGACTTGGCGATGTCTTGAGTCCGTCAAGACTTCAGCATGGTGATTTCAAGTCGGCATAACTTGTCTCAAGACGAATCTTTTCGACTCAGAAATGAAACCTCGAATGAAACTGTTAACAGATGCGAAGGATTAAAATTGATGAATGAAAAATTTGTAAATATTAAATTAGTTATTTTTAATTTAAAAATTCAGAATCTGCGGGTCTAAACGAGTATAACCCTGAAAAATTTTCCTCACAAAAATTAAAATTGTAATTTTCTATAAGGATCTCCTAAGCCGTTAGAAATAAATAAAAACAAACAACATTTTCGGTATCGTTTAAACAATTATAATACAAATGAAAATCTATAAATTAATTGATTCAATATATATATATATATATATATATAAATATATATATATTGTGTAAAAATATACAAAATTGTTTAATTATCAACAAAAGATTAGCTTTTATGACAGTCAGAATGACCCTTTTTTCAGGGCAGGTATATACTCGAAGTTATAAACCGCTCGACTTAAAGTCATAAAAATTCGACTCACGATATGAATATATGTCTTCAAGACGTAGAAACTTGTCTCCAAGACATAAATTGAAGTCTGGCTCCGTCTCAATAAGGAGACATACTGGAGTCGAACTGTTCGACTTCAGCATGTCTTGATTGGGGGCAATTCAAGTCGAAACCAAGTCGAAGAATTTTTACTCGGGAGGGTCTGTCCTGGCCCTGAAGATTTTCCCGATAATTTTCTAGACGGGGAAGCTCAAAAACAATACCTTATAGCTACATTGCTAATTCAACCCTATACAAAAATGATGTGATACTTTATAGAAAATAAAAACAAAATTCTCAAGACCTAGATTTTTTGCACAAATCTAAATATAGAAACAGCCTTTTCCTTTCTTTTGTGAGAAAAGTGTTTCCTAATTCTTAAGAAGAAAGTTCCAAACAGTATACAAATTTGAGTTTCAAAAACAAATTACTTAACTTTGTTAGACTACTAGTTTACTATTCCTGAATTAAGTAACATGTGATGATTATGATACAAATGTTTGTTACCTTATCGTCGTCATATGTCACTCTTGATGACAAGAATTGTGTCACAAAAACTGAATTTCAAGCACTTTATTTGTCCACATTCAATGGTATGACTTTTCAAAAAAGAAAGAAATTTTATTTATTAATTTGAATTCGTAATTTGGAATCTTCTTTGAAATGAATCTTTTCTTCCTTTACAGAATTAAGCCTACTTCAGTCAGCATTGGTGAATTATTGAAAAATTTTACTTCACCTTGTAGAGGCGCTGCTAACTTTGCAAAGAAAATTTATAAATCTCTCCGAGAATGCTAAAAGAAAACGTGAAAGTCTGAATAAACTCCAAGAAGAGAAGAATTTTCCCAAATCCAAGCCTATAAAAAATGTATCTAATATATTATTGGAAATAAAAACAGCATTTTCGAGATCTAGATTCTTTTTCACTAACGTACACAGGGAAACAATCTCTCCCTGTCTTTAGTAAAAACAGCATTTCACGATTTTTAGGACATAAGTTCTAAATAATATGGTAATTTAAGTTTCAGAGACATTATTTAATTTTTATTTAGTTTTATATGCATTCTATTTGAGACAAAAGGATAACGGTATCGATTGCCGAGGGGGAACTATTTGTCCCAGAAACATTTCATTTCCTATTACCTCAAACCTAAATGTGTAATTTGTTTAGTATAAACTAGAACGTCATCAAATGAGTCACAGTTAAGCTTCTGAATCATAAAAATCAAGTTCGCGTGCAAAAATAGTGAAAATAGAACTGATTTTATCTTCGGCCTCGGACAATAGGATCCCCCTCGGTAATTGTTTCCATTACCCTATACGCTTCAGCTTTAAATAATGGTATTCTAAACCGTTTGATGTTAACATTTCCTTTTGATTTTGAATGAATTTATTCGCACGGTTTCACAACTTTTAAAAGTATTTAATTTCTGTCCTTACTACTGAATGCTTTAATTTATCAATTTTATTCCATTGCTATTTTTTAATTAGTCGAGATATTTGAGTACTTTTTCATCGTATTGAGAAGGTAATGCGCCTTTTCTTTGCTAAAACGGTTAATTAAGGAGTTCTGATGAAAATTACAAATTTTGTAGAAATGAATACGACGCATCCCAGAATTATTTTTGAAAAAGTTCAAAAAATAGTGTTTGTGTAGACCGATCCGCCCTATTTTATTTTAGAACAAAACATTCAACAGTAAAATTAAACTAGAGAACATTCTGAGAATTAAAAAAAAAACATTTCGCTAATAGACACCGAGTTCTGACTCTGCAAAGATCCCCGATTTTTTTTAAAAAGGGGATAAAAACGCTAATTCTGACATTTTCATTGGAAGGTATATTTTTTTTATATTGGAAGGTCCATTCGAACCTATTAATTTCACGAAAAATTCTACAAATTTTAATTCAAGAAGATGCAATTTCGAGTAATTCTAAAAAACAATAACCTAGCCTCAATAGGTCATAACGTATGGCCTATTGGGGCTAGGTTTTTTTTCTTAGAATTAATCGAATTTGCGTCTACCTTAATTAACATCTGGACCTTTCTTTTTGGTAAAATTACTAAAAGGTTCAAAAGTAGAAATAAAAACTTCAGAATCGGGTTTTTAGCGCCTTTTTGAAAAAAATCAGGGTTCTTTAAAAAGTCATAAGTCGGCCCTATTAGCGATAGAAGGTTTTTTTTAACATTCTTAGAATGTTCCCTAGTTTAATTTTACTGTTAAAATTTTTGCTCTGAAATGCAATGGGGCGGTTCAGTCTACGCAAACACGATTTTTGTAACTTTTTTCAAAGATATTTCCGGGCCGCTTCGTAGTTAGTTTTAGAAAATTTGGAATTTGTATCAAGACACCTTAATAAACCGTTTCAGCAAAAAAAGACGCTTTACGTACTCAGTATGGTGAACCTTTTTCGTACGAGATGTCTGAACTAAATTTTGGTATATATATATATATATATATATATATAGTTGAAAGTTTGTCATAAGGACAACCGCAGGATTTCACCGGGAGCGGGTGCTAATCTGAAAAATTGTACCCGCTCCCAGCGAAATCACAGTAAAATTTCAGCTGTAACCACGTCTCACGACCGTGAGATAGGTGGGTACAGTCTGCGACGAACTCAATACGATGATCCGTCAAAAGTCTCGTGCACCCTGCGGACACGGAGCGACCCAAGGACGACCGCCTTCTGCATTTTCCCCGCAAGTTTATCAGCATTTTTTTGACACGCAGGGATGCTTTTCAGGCTTTTAACCAGTGAAACCTTGGCACCTCCAAGAGCGCCGATGATCAAGACGATTAGCTTATAAGAATATTCCGGGTATAACCGTCGCAACTCCCTTATAAGGTCTTTATACCTCTCTTTCTTTTCTTTCTCCTTGGCTGTGACGTTTTTGTCAGCTGGTGCCGAAAATTCGATAACGAACATGGTTCGTTTCTCGAAGTCAAGGAGAACTATGTCAGGCCTCGAGTGCGCAACAGAAACAATTGCCGAGAATATGAAGTTCCAGTATATGCGGCACTTCTCATTTCGGACATTTGAACCTATTTCTCTAGGAGCGTTTAGCGGACAGGTATTTGGACTAATGCCATAAGAGTGACAGAGATAGTAATAAAGCACTTTTAGTGCCGCATTGTGCCTTTGGATGTAGGTCGTTCCCGCATGAGTTGGACAACTAGATAGTATGTGTCCTAGATGCTCGGGGTGTGCATGACACGCTCTGCATCTATCATCGGGAATGTCTTGGCTCAAAATGTGGCGACGGTATGCTAGAGTGGAAATGACACCGTCTTGACATGCCAAAATGAAGCCGTCCGTGCCCGACTTCAATCCGGGTGATCTAAGGAAAGCAAACGTTAGCTCATACGACATCGACTGATCTTCCACATTTCTGTGGCAGATGCCGTGCATCCTCTTGTCGAGGAGCCCTTCGTGGAAGTTTTTCTCCTGTGCTTTCTTAATCCGGGCCTTAATGAGTGAGTATTCAAGATGGATAAGATTTGATGCATTTTGCTCACACCTAATATTGAAGTCAAGGCCGAGTGTTTCAGCAGCCTCCTCCTCCTCTGCTTTGTACAGAAAGGCCCCTTTGCCCACTTCTTCGTGTTTCCTGACCATTTTAAGAAGAGGGTCTTGTCCATTTGCGACCATATGTGCTGTACTCAGAATAATCCTGTTGTGAAGACATTCAAGATTCAGTATTCCGCGACCACCTTGACGGCGTGAGATGTAAAGTCGTGGAGCAGAAGACTTAAGGTGCATGCTTTTGTTCCTGTGCATAACCTTTCGGGACCCCGATATCGAGGGATCTGAGCTCGTCCTTCGTCCATGGAACTACTCCAAATGAATAGAGTACTACGGGGACGGCAAGCATGTTCGTTGCAGATACTTTGTTCCTCGCCGACAGTTCGGAAGACCATATCCGTCGGATGAGACGTTTGTATCTGCATCGGAGAGTATCCTTTATAGATGTCACGTCCTGAATGCGGCTCTGTGGTACGCCCAGGTATGTATAGGTCGTATAGTGTCGTATAGCGCTTCTGTCAACGAGATCAGGATCTTCGGGGATGCCATTAAGTTTTCCTTTCCTCAAATTAACCTTGGCACATTTCTCTAACCCGAACTCCATTCCAGTCTCTTGAGTGTACTCTTTGACAATTTTTAGAGGTAGATGTAGTTTCTCTTGATTCTTAGCATAGATCTTAAGATCATCCATGTAAAATACATGAGTGAACTTACGCTGTCGTTTTCCAGGTTTGCCGCAGAGATACCCTTCGGAATGGCGAAGTGCGAGAGATAGTGGCAATAATGTGAGGCAAAAGAGGAGAGAGCTCATGGTGTCGCCCTGAAACACACCTCTCTGAAAGGTGATACTGTTAGTGATCACACGATGTTTTCCAGATGAGATAGTAAATCTGGTTTTCCAAAGCGGCATTAATGTCTCTATGTACCTCACGATGTGTGGATGAACCTTTAGACTTTCCAACAGACACATGATAAGTCTATGGGAGGTTGAAACGAAAGCTTTCCGGTATTCAATCCAGGCCATCGATAGTAATCGCTGATAGGATGCTGCGTCTTTACAGACACATCTATCGATGAGCAAGTTCTCCCGACATCCTGCTACGCCTTTCTTTGAACCACGTTGTTCATACATCTCTCGCCACACAGGTCCAATTGTCCATAAAATCCTATCATTAGGATAGCTGTGAAGATCTTATACAGTGTGTTCAGACAAGTTATTGGTCTGTAATTCTTAGGGTTAGCTAAGTTGCCCGTCTTCGGCAGGAGCACTGTGCGCCCTTCCACCAACCACCCCGGAATAGGCTCTTCCGGCTTTGAATATGAGATGAAAATTCGGGTCAGATGCTGGTGGGTTGAAGGAAACTTCTTCCACCAGAAGGTCTTGATACCATCTGGTCCCGGAGCGGAATAGTTCTGCATGCCTCTTAATACGTTTTTCACCTCCTCGGTAGTGATAGGTGGGCATTCCTCCTCAGCTGTTATGAGGGCATTGCATAGCTTCTTGAAGCTATTTATGTTCTTTCAGCCTTCTTCAAGTGGATGTTGGACTTCGTAAACTTCTCTCCAAAATGCTTCGACCTCCTCTGGTTTGGGCGGATGCTCGACAGTAACTGGAGGGTCTTGGAACAGTCGAGATAGGTCAGACAAAAACTGTTGATTTTCTCTGACCCACCTCTCTCTCCGCTCTAGACTTCTCCTAGCGTCAGATAGTGTGGGTTCTTCCGGGTAAAAAGGAGGTACCTTCACAGAAACTGTCTCAATCCTTGCTTCCGTTTGCGTCTCACTGTCAGGCATGTTCACTAAGGACACCATAAAACACAGTCACTAGTAAAAAAAAATGATCAGAAGTCACTGCACTAGGTACACAGTCACGAAAAACAGTTCACTGATGTTGCACGTAGGGTCAGGGTACGGTCACTTCGGGATAGCGTCACTTGGGGAATAGCGTCACTTGAGGGTATAGCGTCACTTCACTGCACAAATAAGTTTTAGTTGTTTTAATCGCGATCTAATCACGTCGGGGTCACCAGTTTTGTGGGGAAGGTAACTATATTAGCAAGGACGACACGAGGGAAATACGATATAAATATTCTGGTTTATTTAGTGATTACAAAAATGAGAACTTTGCGGACATAGAATCAGAGAGCGTAATTGGTAGTGTTCACGGCGACAGCTAGGCAATTACTGAATTTTTGAAAGTGTTCAGGTAAGGGGGTGGATGAGCACGACCATGAGTCATGGCTAACAGTCGCTAAGAAAAACCCTATACCTGAGTAGTGAGTATTGTAGTTTGAAAGCAAGTAACTTGAAAGAGAAAACTTGAGTTGAAATATAATTTGATAACAAAGAATTTGGTTTGACTCCAATAAAATGTAACTCACGAATAATTGAATGTAGTTCCCACATCACGCCCCTTCTAGTGATGGAGTCACGAAAAAGAGACTTGCAGGCGATCGGGAAAATGAACTCTTCTGCCCGATCGTGTAGTTTTGTTTTGCTGGATCGGGTGCTCAACTTCTGGTTGCTTCTCTATTTCCGTGGTATTGTCCGAGATTTTTTTTTTTTGTAGAAGTTGAAGATCTTCCGTGATGATATAGGCCGGCTTGAGACGGTCAATTGACACAGTAGTGTCTCCTTCTCGAAGTCGAACCGTGAATGTTTTTGGGGAC
>CAKNYM010052945.1:569387-590105 GCA_932195095.1 Andricus curvator | reverse complement strand
ATAAAGCGCTGGAATGTTTGTCCCGCGTTCCGCAATCCATATGGCATACGACGCGTGCATCGGTGTTCCACCAGAGGGCGCGTGTAATGGAATGTTAAGTTCTTAATTATATATCTAACCTCAGTGACACAGACTTTCTCAATTTGGGTTTCTAATGCATTATGTTCTATGTCGCAGTTCTGTTGTTGATGTGAGGAAATAGTTTTTTGAGCCTATAAAATATTTACTGGGCTTTAAAATATATTTCTTGCCATCAATTGACATTTCCTCATTTCAAAGAAAGATTCATTTCCATTCATGGCACATTGCCGTAAACCAAAATTGGTCTATCATTTTGTATATGAGATTTTTATTTTTCCTTGATAAATTAGAGTTTTTTGCCATTAATGGATAGAGTTTCTTGTGTACTGAGTAGACTTTTCTGATACTTTCTTTGGTGTGGACTCTAAAAGTTAGTCTCGAGTCTAAGAATGTACCCTAGTATTTAACACAGGTAGTTGGTATTATAGCAGGCATGCCCAACTCGGGGAAAGTCCCTGCGAGAACACATGTTCCGCGTCCCTACTCTTTCTCCTAAAGATCGAGAGATGTGGTAGACGCATGCGCGTGGTAGTCGCGTACGTACGCGTCTACCACGCGCATGCGTCTACCACATATCTCGCTCTCTAGCAGAAAGAGTAGGGACGCGGAACATGTGTTCTCGCAGGGAATTTCCCCGAGTTGGGCATGTCTGATTATTATAGGGTGTCCATATACTGTGTGAGTTGTAATATTTTTAGGTCGGCTGTTATACGTTAGCAAATACAATTAATTTGGTTTTTGTAGCATTTAAGGAAATATTCCAATCACGATAAAACTTTTCAAGCTTATGAAGATGTATTTGTATTTCTTTTGCGGCTACAATTGCACTTGATGAATTAGTATACATTGCCGTGTGATCTGCGAAGAGGGACATTTTATTTTTTTCAAATTTAGATATATCATTAAGATTGATATTGACTAATTTAGGGGCCAGCACAGAATCTTGTGGCACTCCTGCTAGAACTTTCCGCTTAGTGGAACTGAAACCATCTATTGTGACTATAAGGTTTCTATTTTCTAGGTAAGAATGAATGAATTTAATTTATGCATGTGGATATTTGTATTAAATCATCTTTTGTACATCATTCCGTCTATCTAAACTCTATCAAATGTCTTCTCATTATCAAGGAATAACATGAATGTGACTTTGGTGAAATTAAAATTCGTATATATATCATTGGCAATTCTTACGAGTTGCTTCACTTTACTCTGCTGTTCTCTTAATCCAAACAGATTATCGATATTAAATATTACGGTCAAATTTATATATTTTTATTATTATCAGTTCATATTTTACCCTCATCGCCCACAAAAGATTATTAAAATCCGTTTTCCCTGTTACCCGAGTAAAAATGCTTCGACTTGAGTTCGACTTGGCGATGTCTTGAGTTCGTCTCCAAGACATCGATGTCTGGCTGCGTCTCAAAATTGAGACGAGACATAAGACAATGTCTTACTTTTATGGTTTGATCATGGTGATTTCAAGTCTGCGTAACTTGTCTCAAGACGAACATTTTCGACTCAGAAATGAGAGCTCGAATGAGACAGTTAACAGATGCGAAGGATTAAAATTAATGAATCAAAAATTTGTAAATATTAAATTAGTTATTCTTAATTTAAAAATTCAGAATCTGTGTGTCTGAACGAGTATAATCCTGAAAAATGTTCCTTACAAAAATTGAAATTGTAATTTTCTATAAGGATCTCCTGAGCCGTTAGAAATACGTAAAAACAAACAACATTGTTGGTATCGTCGTCAAACAAGTATAATGCAAATGAAAATCAATAAATTATTTGATTCAATATATATATATATATATATATATATATATATATATATATATATATTGTGTAAAAATATACAAAATTGTCTAATTATTAACAAAGATTAGCTTTTATGACAGTCAGAATGACCCTTTTTTCAGGGCAGGTATACTCGAAGTTATAAACCGCTCGACTTGAAGTCATACAAATTCCACTCAAGATATAAATATATGTCTTCAAGATATAGAAACTATTCTCCAAGACATAAATTGAAGTCTGGCTCCGTCTCAATAAGGAGACATGCTGGAGTCGAACTTTACGACTTCAGCATGTCTTGATTGGGGGCAATTCAAGTCGAAACCAGGTCGAAGAATTTTTACTCGGGTACGCATACTCTTCTTGTTATTATTACTAATTCTTGAAAGCCTGCAATTTAAAATTGTTCATTCTATTAAATATGATGCTTCCTACTTAAAATTTTGTTTGAAATTCTTTAACTTTTTTATGACTATTATTATACAGTAAAGCCAAATCCCTTACGGGGTAAGCGTTACTCACCCTGTTTCAGCCTCGTTATATTACCGAGGTTTGAGGAATTCATGTGATAAAAGTAAGTAAGGGATGTGTAGGAGAAGGGATAAATTTGAGATCAATCTGGAATTCCCGTGTTGCTTATTCAAATAACACGTTTATTTCACAACACTGCTCCGACGCAGGTCGCTGATCAATTTCTCTAGCAGTCACCCCAAACGAAGAGCTTCACAAAATCATCATACGCCATATATCTCCCGAAGAATCGCAAACTGATTGATAATACCATGGTAAGATCCATGCTCTTTACACCAATCACATCCACTAAGCAAAGCTCTCCATGAGGGCCCATTAGTATCTCAGATCGTTCGTTTCAGGCGTCTATCTCTCCGCTGACATAATTCTTTACACAGTTCTTAACCATACTTCTCCAAACAACCCTACTCTGACATACAACTTTTGCTTCCACTTCATCCATACATCTCTTCATGCAAGTTCTTGTGTTTCCGTGGTTCTTCATATCATGTCTCTGGAGTGTTTCCTTCACTTTGCCAAACAGCGTTCCCTTTACACCACATTCTTTGAGAATCCTCTCATCACTGACTTTGTCCATTAGCGTTTTACCACATCCATTGCGCAGAATCTACATGCCATCGGCGTTAATTTTACTCCTATCCTTTTTTTGGTTAGTTAGTGCAAGCACAAAATTATATTTTTCAATTTTAGCTTTATTTGTCACATTTTTACTTCTGATAGTAGCTTATACACCGCCGATAACATTCCTACCCTTCATTATCTCCTGGATATATCTCCATCTATCTTTTCATCGTTAGTAAATAAACTTCCAAGATGCATGTAATTATTAACTCCATCCCCTCTTTGTCTAAAGTGATGTGGCATATTGTTTTCTCAGCCGTTCTTCTAAATACAATAATTTTTTTTTATTTACTGTAACAAACTTACTTTGATTATACATTATAATTTATCTTTACTTTATATTTTTACATTGTTTTTAAAGAAATTCAGTTTTAGAGTAGAAGACCTTCAAGGAAATAAATAATATTGAATAGTATTCAAATAAATTATCTTTAATTATTTATTTGAGTATCCCTGAAATATGGTACATGAAAATCAACATCAATAGTAGTAATAAATAGGTTATAATGAGTTCAATTACGCTTGGAGAAATATTCCAGGAAATAGCAAGTGGATGTATGAATATAAGACCACAGATATACTATAATAATCGATCATAAAAACGTCAATTCTATATAAGAAATATTCAATAAAAATTTCTTACGAATGTTGAGATCTTCTCGTAACATCAATAAACATAATGACCAAGACATCTCATCGGAAAAATCGAAGAATTATTTCGATGGTGAAATTATAACAAAACGCCGCGCTCTCAAAGAATCCAAATTTCTCCATTATAAATCTCCAACAATCGTCAAATTGAAAAATTAATTCTTATAACAGATAAAATATACACCACGCTGTAAACACATATAAAAACTCATGACGCAAGAATTTTATACACAAAAAAAATCAATTTACACAATTATAACGTACCTCTACGAGCCTCTTGCAGTACGAGGAACATGGTGGTAAATAAATTAAAATCATCACTTGAGTTGAAGTGACATTTTCCAAATACCTGTTGTGAACGATTGGCGAAGAGCTTGCTATTCTTATGGTTTCTCGAATTATCGCATTACATACAAATTCACGCGAGAGATTCATTGTCGTCAGACTCTATGATCGTCGTTGACAAAATTGCATTGCTAATGCAATGTTCCTAACCGATCGATATTTTTCATTACTAAATTCAAAGCATATTATAAACAAATTGAATCCTTAAATTACGTTAATCTCGAGTCCCGTTGTATTCATAAATTTTGAATTGACTCGCATAATGTAAAAAACGCTTAAAGTAAGAAAGAGTCTGAATACCATTAAATAAATATTCATCTGAAAAAATATATATGTTTGTATTTATAGTTTCCAGTTCTGACCGGGTAAGAAAGCAGTATTCAGTCGATATTACAGCCTAGCGTCGGTTTTGAGCAGCGAAACGATTTTGACAACTTGATTACATGGGCAAGGCTTAAAGAAAACCCCTCTTTTTTGAATCTTGAACGAAAGAAGAGAAATTTCTTTTAGAACTCGTCACGTGAAATGAATATCGTCCGTAATTTCTTCCCCCTGGCGCGCTTGAAGTCGGTTTAGAATTATTTCTCGACGCGTCATAATGGGGCTCGTGGTATGTCTGGGCGGTTAATGTATGGTTGCGATGAAAATAATGGCAGCAGGCAGTTCGTCTCAGAAAGCTGCAGGTGAAGCGTTTAAGTAGCGTTTAAACTAACTCACTGATGGCCTAATTAATAACGCACCATGTGTACGATTACTATGATTTCAATTCCAAATTTTTATATCGACTTCTAATATCTGCTGCTAAAATTGTTCGTTCGCTTACTTGAAACCCGTGGTGTATTATTAGGGATGTGAGTCCATGAAACGTTTTACTGAAACATTGAAAGTGTTATGAAAAAATGAAACGTTTCGTCAGCCAAGAGTTTTAGGGACGTTCGAAAGTTTCACAATATAACAGGGTGTCTACTGACTTAGAAAATCTGGGAAATTGCCGGAAATTCTGTGCACCTTGAAAAATACGGGAAATTGCCTGAAACTCATGAAAAGATTCGGGAAATCTCTGGTTATCAATTTAAATTATGAATTTGTATTTCTGATTCTAATTATTATTATTTGCATTATTATTATTAAATTAAAAGCGCCAATGGTAAAAACGTGTAACGAGTTGTACGTCGTCGATTTATCACCAACCAATCAGAAGATGGAAAATCTTTGAAATTTTTTAAGCAAACCATGACGGAGGCAATCATTTTGTCTAATAATGCCAGCAAAAAAATTTTAACTCAGAAAATGTCTTGTATTGATTCTTTTTCTACTATTTTTTGTCAATAAGTTTGTTTTTCATGACCAAGGCATTTCGGAAAAATAATTTATTTTTGTTAATAAATTACCGATATTAGTGATTGCCCGGTTTTTTCTCGACTCCCAACAAAACTTTCACGGTCATTGAAATAAAAAAAATTCAAAGTATTAAAGCTGAAAATTTGTTTATTTACAGTAATCAAACTTACACCAAACTGCAAATTAAAGTGCTTAAAGTGGAACTATTTTGAATTATAAACTTTTAAAATTAAAGCCTAAAAATCTTTTTATCCAAAACCTCAATATTTCTTACTTAGAAAATGAAAACTCTGAGCTATTTAATCGAAAAATTTTGAATTAAAATACATTTTGAATTTTAGGCTTTCATAATAATTAAGTCATTTTATGTTAGAAGCAATAACAGTTCAACTCAGAAACGATTCCAAGCTTTATGTTTGAAACAATTCAGATTTAAATTCTTTAGGTTGTAATATTTAATTTACAATTATTTATTCAATTCCAATTTAATTTAAATATTCAAAATTTCTTGGATAAAAAATGGAATATTTTAGACTGAAAAAATATTTAAAGAATATTATAAGGTGAATAAAGGCGTTTAATTATTATTAATCTATTCATTTGAAATTATTTGGAATTGAAAAAAGCTTATGTCTTTCGATTTTTTTACGTTAAAATCTGTAAATTATTTAATTTCCAACATATTCAGAATTTTTGTGTCAAATTATTTAGATATTTAAATTGAAAATTAAAATTCAATTTATATTACTAATAATTAATTTGATTTAAAATTATTTTTATTTGCTATTTTTCTTTCACAGTTGATCAACTAAACGAGTTTTTCATAAAAAATTTCAATTTTCAATTTTTTACATTGTTTAAGTTTTTAAAACTGCATTTTAAAATTCTGTACTTTAAAAATTTACGCCTTTTGAAAATTAACGTTTTGAAAATTTAAAATCGAAAATTTTTAAACTAAACGATTTTAGAATTGTGCATTGTAAACTGAATGGTTGCATAATTGCATTTATATCATGTGATACGAAATTTACATTTGAAGTCATTAAACTGATTTTTGTGATAAAAATGTATACGATTCCCGGTGAAAGAATAAATTTGCTGTCAATCCCTGTTTTTTCCGGTCTTAAAAAAGTCCACTTCATTTGTCGGTTTTCCCGCTTTGCCGGCTCAGTGGCCACTATTTTTTAACAACACATGTGAGTTGGAAGTTTTTCAATTAATTTCAAAAAATTTTGTTGTATTTTTTGAATGTTTCTTATTGAGTGAATTCAATATGAAGAGCGAAAATTTCTTTAAAAAAAGTTCTTCACAAGTTCAAAAACCATAACGAAAGGAAACAAACATTAAATGAAATAACAATAAAAATGTAATAGTACAATTCACTTTTTTATATATTTTTTCCAGTATAAACTACCAGCAAGAAGTATGGAACTACCTGGTTTTTGTTAGTTGCATAAAATCCCCTAATTTTGATGATAAAACAAATCAACTTTTTTGTTTGAAGTATGTAGTATCCATTGTTTTTAATATCTAGAATGCCTTGAAAAGTTCGTATTGCCTTGTTTTTAGTTTAGAAGTAATAAATGTTTCCTTTTTCTGATACACATGATGTTATGACTTTTCATTTCAAGTTATTTTTTTGAAACTGATGTCGAACTAGTACTCTTGGTGAAATATTATCGATCCTGAAGATGAAATATTAATTTTTTCAACTTTTCTGCAAATTCTCTATCTTGATTCGCGTCTGCTTCGTCTTTTTAATTCTCTTTCTTCTCCATCCTTGACCTAGGTTCATATTTGAAACTAAGAGGTCGTTTATCCGCAACAACAAAGTCAATCATGCTGTGGTTTTCACTTCTGCAACCAAGTGTACAAGTGGATCATTTTATGCCTAAGCCTAAGCGAAGTATTTTCAATGAACAAGCGCTTTTCTAAGTATAAGTTAACGAATATGTCCCAGTTACGATTTGTTTTCGGGTCACTGAAATGCCGTACCTTAGCGTTGGACTCGAACCCATCAATTCATATTTCTATTCTTTGCCTATGATTGCAAGAACCAACGGTATCGTTTAAAGTGTCTCAGAAGGCGTCTTTTACTTCACTCCTTTCTACATCAACTGGAGCGTAGCACGCTATGATAAATAATCTGGGGTTGAGTCACGCTAAACCCCGGCAAGTCACATTTGCGGCAAGTCACGTTGCGGCAACTCACTTAGAAAAATATTCAGTCTACAACAAATGGCAAAAATGCGGCAAGTCACATTATAGCATCTCACATTCGGAAAAATTTGAAGTTTAGAAAAAATTGGCAAAATTGCGGGAAGACATCTCAATCACAAAAATAATGTATTTTACACCCCCATCCCTTTCCAACGTCCCATGGGGAGGGGCGTGGAAGACACCCCTGTGATTGGTCACAGAAATAATTTAAGTCCTCCACTACATTCATCGGCTGAAACTTTTCGATATGCATAACTTTCGTCAACCAAAGTTTTAATCCATTCCAAGGCTAATTTATTGTTTGAATTATTAATTGTTTAAAGTATACGCCCAACTACCAACTTGATGCGCGAAATGTATTTTAAGATTAAAAATTTATTATTATACCATTAAGCCATTTCCCGTTTGGGGTAAACTCGAATCACTAGGTGTGGAAGGGAGTAATGTGGGGGAGGAAGTCTAGATTTTCAGATTGATCTAGAACCAACGTGTTATTTATTCAAGTAACATGTTCGTTCCGCAAAACTGCTCCGACCCAGGTTGCTGATCAACCTCTCTAGCGATCACCCCTAGTGAAGAGCCTCACAAAGTCATCATGTAAAGTTCCCCACTCGGGCCCATTAGTATCCAAGGTCTTTTATTTCAGGCGTCATTCACTCCACTGACACTCATACTCATGCATTACTTATAAACTATTTGTCGCCACAATTTTTCTGTCTTGGCATACCTCTCTAACTTCCTTCATGTCCATGCATTCTCTCATGCAAGATCTTGTGTTTCTATGGCTTCTTATATCTCTGCAAATTAGCGTCTCATTCACACGTTCTAACCATTCTTTCCGCGGTCTATCTCTGGGCACACTGCCATTTACTTTACCTTGATTTACTTGTTTCGTCAGTCGTTCATCTTTCATTCCCTCAACATGCCCAAACCATCTTAACGAATTTCATTCTCATATATCAACTAGTGTGTCCTCTACACCACATCTTTTAAGGATTATCTCATTACTCAATTTGTCCATCAGTGTTTTGCCACACATCATAAGCAGGAATTTCATGATAATCGCGTTAATTTGACTCTTATCCTTTTCTTGGTAGGTCAAAGTCTCGCTACTGTACAACACAGTAGGCATAAATATAGTATTATGTATTTCCCTTTCAGCTTTACTTGATATATTTTTACTTCTGATAGTGGGTCCTGCTCTACCGATAATCAACTTGTTCTATTCTCTTATCGTTTAGGACGATGTTGCATTATTGTTTTCTCATCCTTACCTTCAAGCACCATAATTTTTGTTTTATTTACGTTAATTTTGAGGCTCATGTTCTTTATGCTTGTATTCAGTTTGTTCAACATTCTTAGCAAGTCTTCGATTAACTCTGCCATAACAACCTTATCATCTGCGAACGCTAACCCACGTACCCTCACTGTCCTGAGATCCACACCTTCTTCTTCGATGAGAGATATTCTTAGACACTTTTCCATAAATATCTTTAATGGCCATGGGGACATAACGCATCCTTGCCTAATATCTTGCATAATATTGAACTAGTCACTTAGTTTCCCATTTACCCTTACACTCGCTTTGCTACCAGGATATATTGCTTTTATTGCTTGTAGGAGCCATCTATTGACTCCGCACTCTTTTGGGACATCCCAAAATTCACTTTTGTCCACCTTGTCAAACGCTTTTTCTAAGTCAACAAATGGACAGAAAACTTTTTTCTTTACTCTCAAACTTTTTTCTGTGATCTGTCTTAAGCTTAATATTTCTTCCGTACATGATCTTCATGGCATTAATCCACTTTGGGCTTCCCATATCTTTTCTTCTGTTATTTTCGTTACCCTACGAATAAGAATTTTCGAATATATTTTACTTGCGGTACTCAATAAGCTGATACCTCGGTACTTATTGTAGCTTTTTTTATGTGCCTTTCCTTTGTATATCGGTACGATAATCGCTTTTTCCAGTCATCTGGAACTTCTCTCATCTCGATATATAAAATACATTCGCACAACCTGTGTGGTATGTAGTCGCCACTTTAATACTGTCTACACGAGCAGCCTTACCATTTTTAAGTCCTTAATTAAATCCCTAACCTTAGGTTCAAGATAATTGGTTGGTTTGCTTTGCATATTGAAGAGGGCACCAGCCTTCAGCAGTTTAGCAATAGATGAGAAAACATTGACCCAAACTTTCTGAAAATTATCAAAAATTTCATAAATTTCATAGGTTTCAATAATTTTTTTTAAATTGCATAAGTTTTCATAAACTTCCACAAATTTTTCATAAATTCTCATTAATATCACAATTTCCCAACATTTCAAGAAATTCCCATAAATTACATAACGTTCCATAAATTTTTTTAAATTTTAACAAACTTCATAAATTTCCATACATTTCATAATTTCCCAACATTTTCATAAATTTACGTGAGGTTGAATAAATTTAATAAATTTTCAGAAAATTTAAAAATTTATAAATTTCCATTACTTTTTTCTGAGTAGTTATACCAAAATATTTATCTCCGCATAAACTGTACTAATTATTCCGCTTTGTTGAGTCCGAACCTCGGTCCGGACGTGAGTTCTACAATCTTTCTCAATTTATAAGTAGCACTTTTTGTTATCTAAGCTCGCGGCTAATCCTTTCTTTTTAAAATTTTTCGTATACTGAAAATTTAGAAACAATCGCGCCAGATTGGACTGAGTTAATGAAAAACTTATATTTCATTTTTAGTGAAAGCAGACAGAGTGAAATATTCGAACCACTTTCCTCGCCAGAATTTTTATTTATATTACATTATATTGCATTATATTAATGTTAACATTAACATTGACATCATTATCATATATATTAATGCTCAAATTTAACACTTGATAGCATTTTTGAAATATTTTTAATTTTCCCACCTTATATTAATATTTTCAATTACAAATACTCTCATTGTGGGGACTTAGAAAAATAATAAGAAATTATTAAAATTTAGAAAACATACAAGTTCGAACAGTTTTAGGTTATGTTAGGAAATATTCGTTGAAAATGAATATTCTTTAACGAAAACTATCAGGCCGTTTACAAAACAAACAAGTTTGATCAATGTTAGGTTATATTAGGGAAAATTTATTGAAAATTAATACATTTTATCGAAAAAATTAGGCTTTTTGAAAAAGATACAAGTTTGAACACGTTATGGTGTATTTGTTAGAAATGAATATTTTTTAACGAAAAAGGTAAGGCCTTTTAGAAAACATAAAAGTTCTAACAATTTTAGGCTATGTTCGGAAATATTCGTTTGAAATAAATATTCTTCAAGCAGAAAAATCAGGTCGTTCACAAAACATACAAGTTCAAACAATCCTAGGTCATGTAAGGGAATATTTGTCGTAAATTAATATTCGTTAAGGTAAACCATCAGGCCGTTTACAAAACAAACAAGTTTGACCAATATAAGATTATGTTAGAGAATATACCTTGAAAGTTCAATTTTTTTAATGAAAAGGTCAGGCATTTTGAAAAGCATAGAAGTTCAAACAATTTTTCGTTATGATAGGGTTTACTCGTTGGACGTGAATATTTCTTAAGGAAAACCATCCTTTTACAAAACTTACAAGTTCAAACAATTTTAGGTCGTGTTGGAGAATATTCCTTGAAAAGTTTGTTTCACGGAAAGAATATAAATGTTACATTAAGCAATTTGCGACAGAATGGAAAATTTTAAACTTACAAATTCCAGAAAGCTTTGATTACGTATTTGAAATTTCGCCTGAAATGGATATTTTTGTAATAAGAATAATCAGGTGCTTTGACAAACTTACATTTTTCTAGAATTTGAGGTTATAGTAGAAAATTCAAGTCGGAAATGATAATTCCTCAACAAAAATCCCGAGGTCTTTTAGAAAACTTTTAAACATTATAATTACTTGCCATTTGAGATTATGGTGGGAAATTTTCACCGGAAATAAATATCATGTCGTAAATGAAATTTTTTTACAAAAATCATTAGTTCTTTCGGAAAACTTCCAAGTTTTAGCAGTTTTAGGTTATGTTACGGAATTTTCACTATGAATCAATCTTGAGCCATTTGAGATTAATTCTGATAGGGAATTTTCACGTAACATGAATATTTTTAACTAAATCCATCAGATCATTCAGAAAAGTTCCAGTTACCAACAATTTCAAGTTATGGTGGGGAATTTTCCCTGAAAATCAGTAGGGGAATGTAGTAAGTATTGGACAGTTTTCTTTTTGCCCCATAACTTTTTTCTATGATAATATTTTTGGGCTTTCATTACACCGTTCTGAAAATCTATCATATAGCTTACTTTTTGTGAACAAAGCATGTATAATTACCATGCAAACAGAATTCCACAGCTAGTTTTCTGAATGTCTTCCAATTTGCCATGAAGAATTTTGTAGTGTAGGTTGAGACACCTCTTGAAACATGAAAAATAAGTGTAAAAATAATTTTAAAATCTCACAGTGAACCTTTTAGTAAATATTCATTTGTTCAAAATGGGTTTTACATAAAAATGTTCCACTTCTTTGATGGCTTTAACCAAACCCTGGAAATCAGTGATCCCTTGTTCACTTTTCTGCTTATTGAGAGACATGCTAAAATGTCGAATGTGAAAAGTAGATAACAATGACCAAAAGTGCGATTATTTTTATTATTAACACTCAAAATTTACTCCAAAGACGATTTTCAATTTAAAAAAAAAAGCATATAGGTGTCAAAAAACTTGTCCCAACGTATATAGTATACGTGTCCCAACCTATACATATAACGGCATGTTTTCATTGTTGGAGAGAAAAAATGATCTGCAATATATGCAGAATCCTCTCCAGACATAACGATTCATTTATTTCATAACACATTGAACTCATTTACCTTGCAATTTCAATGGAAAATATTCAGTTAATGAGGTTTGAATAATGTCAACACATTTTTCCTACTACACAAAAACCCCGATTTTGTAATTCCTAGGACTGCTGGCCCACGAAGTTTCTCAGGGGGCAGGGCGAGAGACGGTTGCGAATCTTGCTTGAAAAACATCAACACCGTAGTGGATAGGCGCTGTGACAGGTACTCAGTCGAGTATATTGCGCAATATTATGTAAAAGGTTGAGGCGGCCCTGACTGTTTACGTTTCGATTCCCCCGATTTAGTAACAAGGTCATTTGCAGGCAACTTCCGACACTGTTAATAAATCGGGGTTCTGGTGTACTTGTAAACAGCTGCAACAAGCATGAACCATCTCCTTGAGTGAACATAGAAAGTGAGCTACTATTGAAACTGATATGTGACAGTAATCACAGATAGCACCAGTGCAAAGAAATGGAGAAAACGTGCTATCCCAACCTATACAATGTCCCAAACTGTACGACATTTCATTATTTCTAAACGAAAATCATCAGCTCGTTTTAGGAACTTACAATTTTTCACAATTTTAAGTTATGCACGGGAATTGTCCCAGACAAATTACATGCCTCATCGAATACTATGAGTTTGTCAAAGACCCAATGCTTTTTGTTACAAAATTTCCATTTTTGAGGCGAATTCCCTAACATAACTTTAAATTTTTGAAACTTGTAAGTTTTCTAGAAAATCTTATAATTGTTGTTGGTGAATATGTATTTCTCACGAAACTTTCCTAAAATAAGCTAAAATTGTTGAAACGTTTAAGATCCTTGAAATATCTGACGGTTTCATTGAAAAGTTTGCATGTTTTATGAAAATTTTCCTAACACAACATGAAACAAATAAATAATGTAAGTTTCGTAAAACATCTGATGATTTTTGTTGAAAAATATTGATTTGCAGAAAAAATACCCGTACATTACTTTAACTCGAAATTATATGTCTTACAAGTTTTCTACAAGATCGAATGATATTTGCTGAAAAATTTTCATTTTCGACAAATGTTTCATGCTATAACCTCAAATTACTCGAACATGTAAGTTTTTCAAAATAAACCATCATTTTTGTTAAAAAATTTCCATTTCGGTTGAAAATTCTCTAAAATAGCCACATTCATGAAACTTGGTAAATCTCTGAAAGGCCTGCGATTTTTTCTTGGCAACTACTGATTTGTGATGAAAATTCCGCAGAACAATTTTGATTGATGAAGAGTTGTTTTAGGTATATTCAATTATAAATCGGTGGTGGTGGAGTAACATTTTTGCCACGGAAAAAGTCAAGGACGTCAGTGCTGCAAGATAACTTCAATCGGAGGATGGCTCAAGAAGGGTTCGTCTGCTATTTCTTTTTTTGCCTTCTTTCTTATTTATTATTATTTTGTTTTTCACTGCCGGGTAGTATCAAGCTAGACATAAAGATGTAACCATGTAGTCAGTGGCTATAATATAACGAAGCGAGTGGTGATATGCATTGAAGATAGGCATATAGTGATGAATGCTACCATGCTTCTTTGGCCTTATCAATGGCATCTCCTCTACTGTTACTCATACGCGATTGCAAGTCACTGCTGTCCGTCTGTCGAATGGACCTGACCATCTCGACAAACGATATAACTCCAAGAGTCTTATAACTTGACGTGAGCCGGTTCATATTTCTAGGTAAGATAAGAAATATAAACATGGGTAATATTAAAATTATCGTTGTTGATCGTTGTTTAAGTGTCTTCACTGCACGGAAAAATATATTACCAGATATTGCTTCTAGCTGCCTAGTACTAGACCTTCCCAATGGGAACACAAGGTCTAAAGTTGTCCTATAGACGTCTTTTGGAGGATGTCCAGAGGACCTTCTAAATACATGAAAAGATCCAAAGGATGTGTTGAAGACGTCAAGTCACATGGCAAAAAGGTATATCCTAAGTACTTCTTCAGGATGTCCCGGTGTCCACTGGATTGCGATCCATTAGCTAGTACTAGATATGGCTCCTAACAAATATTGGCCAAAAAAATTGCGTTTACCCGTGCGAAAACTTTTATCCGGCCCATGTCAGGCATAATTAAGGCCCTTCTCGGGCCCGTCTGTATCCTAGATTAAATCCTCATGTAGGTGCGCTGCGCATGAGCCCTCGAAAGTGCAATAAATTGGAAAACCCCGATAAGTCATATCGTAGCATTGCAAGCATCTGTTTAAGCGGTGCATCGGCGGGTGCGCACGCCTGTGTATTTCTCTTACTGCGCATGCACCGAAAAGTGCGCGCTGAATTGAAATTAATAAATACTAATAAATATTTAGTACTTTTAGAAGCAAATGATGTAAAAAAGTTATAATTATGAAAATTTGAAGTCAACAAAAAATAATCGTATTTCTTCTTCGTTGAAAATTCATCCTCTTGGTTAAGGATTCACCTATTTTGTTAAAAATTCTTCTTTTTTGGTGAATTCAACAGGTTGTAAATTCTTCTTTTTTTTTGTTTTTGTTAAAAGTTCATATTTTTAACTAAAAATGTAATGGTTCGATTTTTGGTTTAAAACTTCTCTTTTTTAGTTGAAAATTTGTCTTTCTTGATTGAAAATTAACTTTCTTGTTGATTCGACTTTCTAGCTTGAAAATTAAACCCTTTTGTTAAAAATTCCTTTTTTTCGTATGGAGCATTAATCTTCTGTGTTATAAATTCATCTTTTTGGTTGTGGATTTAACTATTTTGTTAAAAATGAAATATTTTTCGATTTGTAATCTTAGGAGTTTAAAGCGTTTCATATTGAATTAAATGTGTTATCTATATGAAATTTCTTTGAAAGAATTTATTGACCTATTTTTGTGAAAACTCGCCCTATTTACCCTGTTCTGAGTAATTAGCTCTTGGGACCATATATTGATCCTGGTGACTAGGATGGTGACACCAAATAACTAGAACCAGACTAAACATTGTTCCTACCAACCGGTGCTGAATATATTAGCTCTCGCCTGGTTAGGAACATAAATTTTTTGACAAACTAGGACCAGAGACTGTTTTTAGTTAGCTTAGACCAGAAAATGCCGTTAATTAGAAATCCTAATATTTTCCTATCACAACTCACCGTGACCTTTTTTTAGCCGAGAATGATAATATCGGTAAAATTCGCATAAAATCTCAAACATTGATTACGAAATAGTGTTTTCAATATCCCCTTGGCTCTTTATAAGAAGGTGCACCCGCAAACCCTAACTAGCTTGGCAGTCACGCCCCGCGGGGTTAAACTGTTGGTAGATGTAGAAGCGGTTTGTTTAGACGCGGGTCTAATACACCAGCAACCTATAATCATCTCCGAATGGGAGGGATCGAATATATCATGGCGCTCGAAAGAAATTGATGTTAATGAAACTCGAATGAATGACACGAACTACACTATACTTTCCCAGATGCATAGATGATGAACTCAGGTATTCAGATGCAAATACTCTAATTAAAAATGTAAATATAGGTTTAATCAATTGCGAACTCAACTTTTCGGTTATTTCGTCATTTTCTTCACACATGCTTCAGGCATTCAAATGCAAAATTCTTAAATTGGATTCTATGAATTTTTGTGATGAAGCGACATAATGTTATTCGTAAGAAAAAAGGTGTGTTCATTTTTAGTATAGTTCAATGGGAACGTATGCAAATTACATATGGAACATGTGGAAGATGAGCTCTCGTTTTCGAAATCAATTTTAAAAGCATAAACCTGCAAGTTATCTATGTGGTCAAGTTTTATTGAATTCTCTTTTATCTTGTCGAAATATGGGTATAATTCACGCTTCAACAAATCATCGCTAGCATTAGCAATTTCCTTTTTAGTCCCGGAAGGCACTTATTTTAAAGGGTGCGTGATTTCGTTAAGTGGTGACACCTGTTCAAAAATAAAAACTTGTTCATAAAATTTAACTGAAATATTTTGAAGTTTTAGGAATATGTAGGTGGGAGCTTTGAATTATTATGATACACTCCCGAAGTCATTGATTTTTCAGTCAATTTAAATGAAGTAGTCAACAGCACGTTATATTTTTCCCCAGTAAAATGGCCCTGTTTCGAGTTTAGAGAGATTCGTTAAGTTCTGTATTCTCCCAAGTAAATAAAGTGCTAAAATTTTAATAAATGGTATTTAAACATATTTAAAATCCTCCAGGCGTATAAACTGGGACAAGAAGGTTTTTGGCAGTGTAGGAGCTATAACCAGAAGTAAAAATATGATAAATAAAGCTAAATTTGCAATATATAATTTTGTACGTCCACCCACTGTGCTGTACGGTAGCGAAACCTGGACATACCAAGAAAAGGATAGGTCATAGGAGAAAATTCACGCTGTTGACATGCAATTTCTGCGGGTAAAATATGCGGTAAAACGCGAATGAACAAGGTTAGTATTGAGAGAATTCTCAAACAATGTGATGTAGGGGAAACGCTCTTTGACAAGAGTAAAAGAAATTTGTTGTGATGGTTTGGTGATGATACGAGAATTAAGGGAGAACAGTTGATGATTTAAGTATATTTAGGTAAAGCGAATAGTAGAGTACCCTGAGGCAGACCGAGGAAAGAATGGTGGAAATGTGTGAAAGAGACTGTAAGACGACAAGATATGAACAGCCATAGAAACACAAGTGCTTATATAAAATAAAAGTATGGATGTAAAAGAAGCAAAATATGTATGCCATGATAGAAATGTGTGGATAAAAATTGTTTATAAGAAATGTGTGATGAAGAGCTGAGAGGCGCTGGAAAAGAAACACCTTGGATACTTATAATGTGCCCGAGGTGTGAGCTTTACTTAATGGATGTGATCAGAGTAAAGAGTATTAATCTTAGCATGGGGTTATCAGTAAGTTTACGTATTTTCGTTTGATCTATGACCCAATGACACATGATGACTTTGTGAAGTTCTTCGACTGGGATGATCGCTAGAATGTTTGATCGGCGACCCGTGTCGGAGCGATGATGTAGAACGAAAGTGCTATTTGAATAAGCAACACGGGAGTTCTACATTTTGATCTGAAATATGTCCATTATTCTACACATCCCTTACTTACTTTTACCATATGAATTCCTTAATCCCGGTGGTATAAGCAAGCTAGGGCCGGGCGAGTTATATTTACCCCGAAGGGGATTTGGCTTAGTTATATAATAATAATGTTATAATAATTTATTATATATAATAAATATAATATATTATAATATCCTTCTCCAACATGCACATGAGTGTAACCCAGCCCAAGGATGGTGGGGGAAAAACCCAGGCTTTGCCCAATATGTCAAATTAGGCATACTACTCTCATCGCATCACTTGATTGTATTAACAAAAATGCCTTCGATATTTTGGGCTGTAACCATCTTCAACCTGAGAGAAAAATGTGCTTCCTCATAATAATCATAATGAAAATAAAGAACTTTTGAGGTGTAGGACATAGTAGTAATTATTTATTGGTATATTTACACTTAGACTGTGCCCAGAAAGGTTATTTCTCGCTTACCATCCGTCCCTGACAATCTTCGAAACTTCAAGCCAGCTGTTGCTGCGAACTATTAATTTATTCCCTGCCAAGTACGTCCTAAGTACGGTGTAAATGCGCTTCAAGGTATAAGATCCGAGGCGATCAGTTGTCTGATACCGAGGGCTGGTACCGATCCATGGGAAGGTTGATTGCAGGGTGCCACACGGTGTTTGCTTTATAAATCGTGTATCCTGAGACTCGACGAGGGAGAAAAGGGAAAAGAAAGAAAGATGATGCGCAGAGCTCTCGGTATGAGGGGGTTTATGTGTGGAATATTGGCAGACACAAAACAAAAAAGAAAACAGAATCTTCGATTGATATCTTTTTGAAATCAGATGCTGATTTATCGAGAGTTTTATACATCAAGATTCTAGACCCAGAATCGCCTGCAACAATTTCGAATCAGTATTATCTCTTCTTTACTCTCTGTTTGTGAGTGAACAATTTTAATTGCAATCCTTAAGTTCTTTTATTTTTATTAATTGAATGTTTATAGCCGCATCGACTGGCAGGGTCATTAGTGACTGTACTGTAGGGTTAATTATAAATTGTAAGGTATCTGTGGGGTAGTTTACCAATGGACAGAAGCGAAAGCTTTCTGAAAACACATCCAACCTCGCTTCTTGCTTCGGGAATCGAACCCGCGCCATCGTGGCTGCCAAGGCTGCAGTGTTGGAACATAAGACAAGCACGATACCATCTGAGCCACGATGAATCCCTGAAATCTGTTCTTGTTTATTGAAAATGGACAATTTTTAAGAGAAATAATAATCGTGCAAGATTGATATTTTTTTTAATATGTTAAAATGCGTAAAATATGATGCCATGGGATAAAAAGACTCTATAATTATAAGCTCTGTTTTTTTTATATCAAGCTGCTTTTGAATTTTTGAAACATTATATTTTACGTCTGTAGCAATATTTAATTCACTTTTGTCTCCTCTTAAATTTCAGAGAAATAAGGGAAAAGTCAGGGAATTTTATCGATCAGGAAAAGTCAGGGAAAAGTCACGAATTTGAAAAAAATCTTGCAAAAGTCAGGGAATTTCTATAAGAGGCACTTTAAATAACTGTCAAAGATATGAAGTTTGAATTTTTTAAATTTTCATTTGAAAATGTTTTATTCTGGTCATAAAAGATTCCATGTTGAAAATGTAGCAAGATTCAGATTCTAGACTTTGAGTGATACGGTCAGGGAAAATGATAAATTGGTCAGAGAAAAATTAGGGAATTTTGAAAATGAAGTTTTGCGGCCACCCCGATATAATGTTCTTGTTAGTAATTGATTGGCCTCATGTTTCCATTTCTATTTATTTGTTTGAAATTTCTTTCTCCTGGCGAGTATATTTTTAGTTCCAAATTTTATTATTTCGTGAAAATTCAACTCTTTTTTTGAAAATTCGTATTTATGGTTTGAAGCTTCATGAGTTTTAGTAAAAACTTCACCATTCTCAGACCAAAAATGCAACTGTAAGGTTGAAAATTATTCTTGTTTGGTTGAAGACTAAACTTTTTTGTTGAAAATGCGTCTTTTTTATTGAATTCGACTGGTTTTGATTTAGAATTAAAATAGTTTTCGGTTGTAATATCTACTATTCAATTATTCGTTGAAAACTCATATTTTTTGGTTAAAAATTGAACTACTGGTTCAAAGCTGAACCAATTTGTTGAAAAATCATTTTTTTGTTAAGGATTCATCATTTAAGTTAAAAGTTCATCTCTTTGCTTGAAAATGTTTTTTCATTAATTTTTTTAAACTTAAAAATTAGCTTTTTTATTTATGGTTGAAAGTTAATCTTTTTTAGTTGAAAACTCGTTTTTACAGAAAATTGGTCTTTAGCTTGAAAGTACAATAATTTGGATAAACTTTTTTTCCTTTCTTGACTGGCAAGGCTTTATTTGTTGAAATTTCGTCTTTTTGTTTAGAAAATTCAACTACTTCGTTGAAAATTTAATGATTTTGTTGAAAATTCAACTCTTTGCTTGAAAATGCAACTGTTATTGGTTGAAGTTAAATATTTTTTTAAAGGACACGACCATTTGGTTAAAAATTCTTCTTTGTAGATAAAAATTTAACTTTTTTGTTGGAAATTAATCTTTTCGCCGTGTGGAAAAATATCTTGGCGCTGTACTGTTTCTGTCTAGTCCGCCTTGAGTCGACACTGCCGCGCCACAGGCTGACTGTCCAGTGGTTAGACTGGGATGTAACTCTCGGATCGACTAGTTTCTAGACAGATCGTCTATTTTGATAAAAAATAATTATAAATTAAATAATATAATTATTTCTTATCGCATCAAAGTCTAATATATAGATTTTACAGTTAATTAAAAATAAAGAATTAAGTTTTTGTACACAAAAAAATGAAAAAATGAGTTCCCGCAAATCTTTTATATATATGCCGGGTTTCGAACTTGTGATGTAACTTCATATTATGTATTATGTATAAATCATTGAAAATAATAAAGTTTGTATGATTATACTGGCGATTAGGCTATGCAATAATTATTGTTTATTATTCTTAATAATTCATGCGTTAGGCTCAATTATCACTTACACAATCAATAAATAATTAAAATAAATTTAATGAATCATTTATTTTGAATTTTGATTTTCTGGAATATTATAAATATAATACACAGCATTATACATATCATTATTATTATTATTATAGATTAGCAGTTCGAACTCGAAAGTTCA
>CAKNYM010052945.1:539200-562091 GCA_932195095.1 Andricus curvator | reverse complement strand
GATGATGATGATGATGATGATGATGATGATGATGATGATGATGATGACGATGATGAGCGCCTTCACGCAACCTGCGAACCTCGCAACACGATTACAAATTTTAAAAATTCCTTTGGGCCTGTAATACGCTACAAGTTCGGTGATCAAAGACGAGATTCCATTGATGAATTAGTAAGTAGATTAAGCGAGACAATAATTGGAAAATTGAGAAAAGGGGCTTTTATGATGATACGCTAGATCTAATGTCTTCTCTCTAATTTCCGATTCTGATTTATTTAGTTCCAGATTTTCGGCAGCTTGTCATCATTATGTCAGGTAAGGTCTCTTATTAAGACCCACTCTGTCAATCATTTTTTAAAACGTTGGAATTTGGAGATACTATTTTCTTGGGGTATCCGTTTTGTCATTAATATTGTGCTGCTGCAGTCTTGGGATATAACTTATTCTTAGTAGTCAGGAAGTTCTTAAAAAGTGTAGGCATTTAGAATACCAAAATGTCTTATTTTTCCTGCGAATAATTTTTACTTGTAAACTTTTGTCTGAAAACTCAAGAAAGCTGATAGAGAATATTACATTTTGATTGGTAGAACATTGAAAACACCAGAAATTATAAATATTTGTAGAATTTAAAAAGCGATGTTCTAAACACCCCGCTTGAATTATTAAAGGCTTTTAGATTTGATAGCTCTTCAAGAATCGAAAGCATTTGAATTAGAAAACATAATAATTTAAATTTTTCAAATATGCTACTTGATTTCAGTCATCGAACGAAAAGCCATAAACAATTCTATGCATTCGAGCGGACACATTTCTTTCTTATGACAATACTTTTCAAAATAACGTAGAACTCATGAATTAAAAAGTAAAAGAGATAATTTTGTCGCTATTAAAATCCTTGAAAATTTGTTTATAAGTCGGTACTCCTGATTCAATTTCTGTTGATTTTGAAACACCTTGTATGAAAAGATTTGCCAATAAATGTTTTCATAGCAGATACAAAAGGTAATTGTTTACTTGGATGACTTTCAAATTTTTCCCTAAATTGTTCAAAATATTTTGAAAAATCTTTTTTCTGGTCCAAAAGTAAAATATGAAGACAAAACTGATCAAATTTTTTTTTAATAATTGATTTTTTCATTTTTTTGGGGTTTCAACGTAATTGTATTAAGTATGTCAAAGTAATGTATGCATTGAATCACTTTAAACAGGTCTATTTATTATGGGTTTTCAAAAAGACTAATAAATTTGAGGTTAATCGTGAATTTAGTTTTAAATGATTTCTGGTTTTTATCTCTATTTGTTTTTTTTCCAAAATAAATTCCGTAACCACAATGAGAGAATTCAAAAAATAATTAAAGTTATTAATTTCGTATAAGACGATATCAATTTTCATAACGAAAGGTAATTTATATTCTTAATAATTTTGTTAATAATATTATTAGACGTTTATCAAGATTGCAAAAAAATATAGATTTTTTGTTGGAAACGATCTGTTATGTCTAACAAAATAAATTGACTTGAGAAAATCTTGGGAAAAAAGAAGGAATTTATTATATAAAAATAAACATAAATTGAATAAAAACTTAATTTATGTTATACGTTAAGAGATTTAATTTTTTGTTGTTAAAAAATCGGTATGATATTGCAAAGTAATTTTAATATTTAACAGTTGATTATTCGGAAATATTTCAATTTTATAAAAATAAAAATTTCCATAATTCATATTAAAATTATAATATGATAAACAAATTTCATTTTAATTATAAATTATAAATTTTTATACCAACTTTTTTATTTTAATTGGGGAGAGAGACCTAGAGAAGGGGAAGTATGAGTTTGGTCACACCCCACCTCTTTCCCAGGTAGGAAAACTACTATATTTTCATGACTATATTTGTAATAAGCACTTCGGAATTGTAATAAAAAAGGTTTTAATCACAGAATGACAATAGAATTAGTTATGAACGTATTTTTTTCAGATTTTTAAGTTTTTTTATTTTTTGTTGAGTTTTGGGCAGAATATATAAAAAATTGTTGGTCTCCCCCGACTGATATTTTACTTTTGGACTGAAAAGAAAATTTTCTAAGAGGCTTGAAACCATTTATTCTGAAATTCAGAAAAGTCATCAAAGTAAACAATTACCGTAAAAAATTTGTAAAGGAAAAAGTCGAGGGTATTCGTCCAGCTTTTTAGGACGAATGGAGAAAGTCTTGCAAACTTGATTGACAGAGCGTCCAGGGTTAGGGGGGAGTAAAGAACTGGATAATAATGTATTAGTCTGCATTTAAAAAAAATAAAAACTTCATAACCTGCGTAAAATTTGAAATTAATTGTTTAATATCCGGAAGTTAAGTGCACTTAACTAAAATAAGATTGAATAAAATGAGTTCGTGGTTACGATTTTTCCGCTTTGTTGGACAATTTTCCATCACGTATGCGGGCTTTTTAAGCCAAATTTAAGTCGATTTTGAGCATTTTTGGGTCGAAAGGCCTAAATTTTCATGTTTTTGCATAGCAATGTCCTCATAAGTATTTTTCTCAGGCTTCTCAATATTTTTCCACGCATAAGACACGAGAAAAATATCTTCATGCAAAAAATAAATTGGGTAGACTAAGTACTTTTTGCTTCAGGCCTGCTAACGGACGAACACCGACTGCATAAGGGTTTCCTACGAAACCCTAAAAATTTTTAAGTTCAAAATTTTGGAAACATCAAAATTTTTAAATTTATTGCTTAAGTGCTTTACATTTTTTAAGGCACTTTCGGAATAGAAGAAATGTTTTTAAGGGTCAAGAAAATGTAATCATAATTGTCAATACTTCTAAAATTGATATAGAAAGAGAAAAAAAGAAAAAAGTACTATTTTTAAAAAAGTCTGAAATAAAAAAATTGTGAAATGTTATTTCCCAATATATTAATGCAGTTTCTGTGGAAAAAATGTAGTCTCCAGAAAAAAATTTTTATATGATTTTAAGAATTGAAATGATGATGTCATCAGTTCTGTCTTAGGAAAGAAAGAAAATGGATTTTTCATGAAAAAAGCTTGAAACGTTTTCGGTACGATTAGCGAGACCTGTTAAAATAATTATGTTTGTAAGTTTTAACATTTTTTGTTTTCAAAATCGTCTTTTTCATTAAATGTGACATCATCAGTAATCAGAGATCTGATTTTTTGTACGATAACTTTGGATACACTTGGAATTGTTCAAGTCTTCTTGCTTGATCATTGAAGTTAAGCAGGGTTTCAGTTGGTTAAACTCGGATGGGGGCCGTCGTACTAGAAAGCGTGTATTTATCAGCTTTTAAGTAGCATCGTTCTCGAACTAATACTTACACGTAGAAAATTTATTCGTTAAAAATTACCCCAATTAGCTCGATAAATCGAAGAAATTATTGCATTTAGGGAAAGTTTGAAGTTATTTCACGATTTAATGAAGAACAAAACTATATACATCATTTTTCATTTACCACACTGAAAAAAAACATTAGTTGGGACAACTAATAAAATTGTTGGGACAACTATTTTAGTTAGTAAATAATGGTACTGCTATTTAGTTAGTAGTGAGAACTATTTTTGTGACAGGGACTAATTAAAATATCTGTCACTATACTATCGAAATCTGAGTTAAAATGATCACAGTGGGCACGCGGGCTTTTTTTTTGGGACATCTTAGGGACGCTGATGTCAGTTCAGCTGATAAGACGTTCTAAAAAATATCTCCCTATGCCCACTGGGATATTTATAATTGCAGATGCATGCACTTTGTAGGTTAGGATTTCCAGTAATAAAACTTAAAACTCGTTTGATTTTTCAATTTCTTATTCATACCTTCAAATGCTTCGATATGATCCCCGAAGCCTAAACTTTGCAACACTTCTGATACTTCCATCAATAAATGATGAACGAGACATCAAATGAGCAACGAGTTATGACGGCCATGTCTAAACGTTCTCCCTCGTTTTACCGCAGGTATATTGGTACCTTTGTCACATTCTGAATCGTACCAACCAAGGTAGCAAATAAAACAGTTATGCCACCTACTTTAATTTGTCGGAAAAATCAATTAGTAATACAGATGACTAATTTATTAGTAACTCTGACTACTAAAACGTTACTAATGTAAACTTGTCACGAGTACTACAAACGGCTTCCTAAACCGACTGCTTGCTTAGCTGGTGTTGCCGCGATTATGCGGCAACCTCAGCCGACCTACATTATTAGAGGATTAGATACTTTTAAATTGAGCAGAAATTAAATTTTAAAAAAATGCATGCAGGGTGCCTGAACGAAAGGTAGAAAAACGTAAATATATCATTAAAACTTTACTAAATGCTCTTGCATTCAATCAACACAAGTTCTAAGATTTATTTGTTGACTTACATTGATTTCATCTCATTTTTTATACGTATCGGATTTAGTCAATTATCAAGTTGGTATAAGAACATCTTTTACCTAATGAATGCGATTTTAGAATAATCCGGATACTCTTAAAACAAATATACGGTAATGCATTATCACAGAAAACTCTGGGCTTCTATGTGAACCGATTTTTGGTTCCATGGGAGCTGCAACAAAAAGGAACCCAAAATGATAAATTATTTTGAAGGAACCTACAGATTTTACAAGTTAATGATGCACATTTTACGTTAGAATACAGATTAAATAATATTACACTGGCATAAATGTAATAAAAGAAAATAAAATTATAGAGATTAGTCATTCTTGAAAGGAAGATAATGCACACACGATGTTACAGTTTTCAAGGTTATGTTGAAAATCCGACGTTTTCGCTAATAATTATTTTCAGACGTTAGGTATTTCTATCATTTAATTTGATCTGTTAAAAAATACTCTTCTGTTAATATTTATATGTTTGATTATTCATAGTATACAGGGTGATCCTGAAAACACCATATTCCTTGTACAAACACATTCCTTGCAACAAAACTGAACCAAAAACTACTGTGACAAAATGTTGTACGATCAATAGTTTTTAAACTATTGAGAGTTATAAAGAACCATTGGGAGCTCGCTATTCCCATGCGTACATAAGCATCTTGCACGAACTCTAGAACGTGATGCACTTCAACTCAGTCATTCTAATATTCGCCAGGGACAAACAATTTCGAAGCAACGTGAAGTTCTCAAAACATATCACCCTCACTTGTTCAAAGATTCCCTCGATTCAAATTCTAGAGTTCGCGCAAGATGCTTATGTTCGCGCGGAAATAGCGAGCTCCCATTGTTTCTTTACAACTCTCAATAGTTTAAAAACTATTGATCGTACAACATTTTGTCACAGTAGTTTTTTCTTTAGTTTTGTAGAAGGAATGTGTACGTACAAGGAATATGATGAGTTCAGAATCACCCTGTATATTGATTTTAAATGGGCCCGCGCTTTTCGGTACATGCGCAGTTGAAACGTTGGGACCCGTCACTGGACATCTATCGGATATCAACGAACTAAAAAGCAGAAAACCTGAAAAAGAGTTCTATTAGAATCTTATTTTTTTTAAAGATGCCAACTTTTACTTGATCCACAACAATACTGGACACCTTATTATTTTTTTGTATCTTCATTGAATCCCTTCATAGACAAAGCCAAATCGGGGATGTCGTTGAATATGATGTTAACAGAAGTATATCAGATGTATATCAGGTCAGCCCTGAAGAAGTGAACTGCAATGTTCACGAAACTTCGGCAAGATTCGTAGTTTCGCACACGATTGAAACCCGAAAAAGCTTTAGATTTTAAATTTATTATAAGTATATCAGATTGTACATTATAAATGTTCAGATTGGCTTCCAGAATGAACGCATACAGGCCAGAAAGTTCTAAATGCATTCCAAGATTTTGTTGTACATTAAAGAGAAAAGACACTGAAAAGTGCTTTAGATTTGAGATTCGCCTCGTTTCAAGCAGCAAAAAGCGGTAGGTTTCAGGAAGATGTGTATCTAAACCAAAAGTTCAAGAGTCTGAAGACTTGATGATGAACGAGTGGCAAGAGTGACTGCTTATCTGGCACATACACGGGGTAAAGTGTGATACCATGTGCATTTTGCCGCAGTTGATTGCCACTGGGCTACATAGAACCGCCCCCTTGTTTGAGAAACAAGATGCGAAGTACGCGCTTGCAGGAGTACCTCTTCTTTCTTTCTGACCCTTCCTACTCTTCTTCTTTGCAGAAAGGAGAATGTGCGTACTCTGATTTTTTTTCTTCTTCTCCTGGTAAGGTACCTCTTCCTTCGCGAGGTGGTCAGTAGTTAGCACTCCATTACACATGGCTACCTATCATCAGAGCACGCAAACTTACGTTTTACTTTGTAGTGCCATGAATATTCATGGGTCATATAAGGGGCCGTTCAAAAACGACATCACGAATACTCCCACCCGCCCCCTTTTAAGTCAAAATTTTGTCCTCGATTTTATTTGATAAACGCCTAAAATATAACACAAAACATACAAACATATTATAATATTCTAACAGACTTCATAGCCCAAAATGCTCCCGAAACAGAGGATATAGGGCGATTTTTCACGAAAATAGGGGAATCATATAGGGGGATAAATTCTTTCCAGTAAAATTAATGTATCGTTACCACCCAGGCGGAAATATTATATATAGTTTATATATAGCGCGAAGTATTATATATAATATTCATTTGTTTTATATAAAAAATGTATAAAACAAAAGAATATTATATATAATACTTCACACTATATATAAACTATATATAATATTTCCGCCTGGGCATATTGAATTCAATATAAAACGCTTCAGATTTTCAGTATTTTATATTTTCAAGTAGATAGTTGAATTTTCAACCAAAAAAGATTAATCTTCTACCAATCATGGAAAAAAGTAGATAGTTAGATTCACTTTTATGTATTGTTAACTTGAAGTTTACTTATTCGTATTGTACAAGAAACAATTCAAATAGTTTTTGATACTGAATGAGATAGTGATCTCAAAATATACAAAACCTAAAATCAGCATTACTACTTCAAATTGTAAAAAGAAATATTACTAGAAAAAGAAGCTTCAATAACTATTTGAAATAGTACATTTGAACATGTAAACTGTATGAATAACTAATTTTCATATAGTAAGCAAAGAATTGTGAGTTTGACTTTTGCAAGTGAGTTCGATCTTCTTTTTCGCATTGCAATAAACATTGCGCGAGATTGTTCGCCTTACTATTTGAAATTGTAAGTAAGTTCAGTGGCACAACTAGAAACGTGCAGGCCCCCTCCGCAACATTTTTTAGGCGGTCCGTTTCAAATTAAAAAAGGACGACTTATAACTTGCTTATCAGTAAAACAACAGATTTTCGCTTCTCAATCTATAAGACAGACCGAAATGAAATAAATGATCGGAAACTATTTTATAATGTTTTCTCTTTTATCATAATATTAGTTGAGATAATTATTATAAATTAACATAGTGAATAACTCTACTTTATACTTCAATACTGTTTTTTTGTTTTGTATGAAATTTTCAAAATTTAAGAATATTTTGAAGAATTATATATCAAAAAAAATACTTTTTTTACATTATTTCTACTATGGAATTTTCTGCTTATGATATTTTTAATTTCTTATAACACTAAAAATGATTAGGATCGTACTTGATGAAGCCATCTGGGTTCAAATATTATATTATTTGGAAGAAATTTTTTTTAGTAGAATAATACATTGTTTTCGACATATCATTTTTTGAAACAATAATTAAAAAATAATTTGTAATAAAATTTTAGTTCAAATTAAGTTCCAATTTCAACGTAGTGATAATTTTTTCAACCTTTTCACATTGATATTTTTAGAAATTACTACCATTTCATGAAAAAAAAAAATATTTTCTCTTTTTTTTAGATTTTCAACAACAATAAAATCTACCATACTACGATGATAACGCGATCTTTAATATCACAGGGTTCACAGCATAAAAGGAGCTCAAAAAAGGGGAAATAGGGTGGTTTTCTCACGAAAAAGGGGAAAATAGGGGAAAGATTAAACATTTATTTTCATATGTCGAAAAGAACAAACAACCTTTTCGTAAGAAATGTTACATTTTTAAATAATTTTTAATGATTTTTCAATGATTTCTGCCAATAAATATTTATTTTTAACTATTGGATATACTTAGATCGTTGGAAATCCATCCACAGTGATATAAAAAAGTCTAGGAAAAAGTAAAATTAGTTAAATACACAATTTTCATATGTTTAACATCGTTCTCATAAATATTTCTTTCCAAGATTTGTCATTTCATCCTTACTATAATTAATACTTTCAATCTAAATTTGAAACTAAACTCTTCACTGGAGCGAAGTAAAAATGCTAAAATTAATCGAATCGTTTGAGCTGAGGGATAATTTGTGGGTCGGCATCCAAAACAAGTAGAGAAAAAAATTTGAATTCGGTTAATATCTTCTGTTCTCATTCTTAAATTTACAATTGAAAAATTGTTTTTAATTTAAAAAAAATTTGCCTTATTCAAAATTTTTTGAAAATATACAAAAACATGTTTTTTGGATTGATTAGAACCTGAAATTGAGTCAGCTTGAACCAAAGGAGCATGTTATTATTTTGCATTCATGGGAAACATTTTTTTCATGGTGTTTATAACGTTCGAAAATCGCAAAAAAGATATGAAATCCCAAAAATCCTGATTCACGACAAACATTTTTTTCCGAAAAAGCAAAATAAAAAAATGTTTCATTGCTTCAAGCTGAATAAATTTCAGTTTCGACATATTCAACTTTTTTAAAATGTGTGCATATGACTCAATCAAAAAAAAAACATGTTTTTGCACATTTTCAAAAAAATTGTAACTGAGCGAGAAATTTATTTTTAAATTTCAAATTTTCAAATTTTCAACAAGTAAGATCATTTTTGAACAAAAGAGTTGAATTGTTGAATTAAGAACATCAGTTTTTAAACGAAAATCGAATAGTTACATTTTCGTTTCAAAAAATTAATTTTCAATTGAAAAAACTGAATTTTCTCCCAAATTGTTGAAATTTGAAACCTTAAGGATGAATGTTCTACAATGCAGTTGATTTTTCAACACGAAAATATGAATTAAAAAGTTAATTTTTAACCAAAGATTAAAATTTTTACTTAAAAAACCTAGTTTTTAACGAACAAGAAAAAACTTTAACTAAAATGATGAATTTTTAACTAAGGAATGAATTTTTAACAAGATAGTTCAAAATTCAACCAATTAGTTGAACTCTCTACTAGACTATTGAATTTTCCAGAGAAAATTCAAATTTTCTACAAAACAGTTGTATCTTTAATCCGAAACACGAATTTTCAACAAGAGTTGAGTTTTCAACCAAAAAAGATTTTTTAGCCAATAAAGAAAAAAAATTGTATTCAAAATGTCGAATTTTAAAGCAAGAAGATTATTTTTCTAAAAAAAAAGGACGAATTTTTAACAGATTACATAATTTTTTAACCAAATATTTGAATTTTCAAAATAAAAAAGATCAACTTTGAACCAAAAATGGAATTGCTACATTTTAATTTCAAGAAACTAATTTTCAAATGAGAAACCCAATTTTCTACCAAATTATTGAACTTTCGTGCCAAAAAAAGTTCTTTCTACAATACACTCGAATTTTTAACTCAAAAATATAAGCTTTCAATACAAAAAATAATTTTCCATCAAAAATTGCAATTTTCAGTTTGAAAAAACGAATTTTTAACAAAGTAGTTTGATTTTCAACCAAAAAGACAGCTTTTTAACAAAATAAATATATTTACAACCAAATAGTTACATTTTCAACCAACTTTCTGCCAAAAAATATAACTTTTGAACGAAATTTGAACTTGCAACCAAATAGTTGAATTTCCGACTAAAAAAGATCAATTTTTAAACACAAATGGAATAGTTCAATTGTGAGTGTAAAAAAATTTATTTTCAACAAGAAAAAAGTTTCAACAATAGCTAAATTTTCAAGTAAAGATTAACAAAAATTTAAAATTGCTCAAGTTAGAACAATTAAAATTGCAGTTGATGAATTTGGAATATTCCATTTTTCAATAAGGTATTGAACTTTGTACATTTCAACTAAAATGTATTAATCTTAATCTTTTAATATTTATTCAAAAAATACTATATATTTTGTAACTGTTCCAATTTTATATTGGATAATAACTTCTGTTTCCAGGTGCCACATTTTCAACTTGCTTTAAAATGTTTCATCTTCAAATTTTTTAAAGAGTATTTATTTTTAATGATCTGCACTTGGAACGGGTACCTTATTTATTCATAAATAATTTATTTAAGTGCTATAATTGCTTTAATTATTATATAATAATGGGTACAATTTCAAATATCGTAAATTTAAAGAGAAAAGGGGAAAAGGGGGAAGTTTTTTGAGAATAGGGGGGAAAGGGGAATTTCAAAAAAAGGGGAAACTAAGAAAAACAGGAGAAGACTGTGCACCCTGATATTAATTTCTCGGAACCGAATATTTTTTGTATGTTTTAAACAGTTTTTATTCTAATTCAGCATCCCCATATCTCATGAGAAAAATTTTATTTGTGCGAAAAATTTAAATTTGAATCAAATTAAAAAGTCCAAAACTTTCATTCGAAAACATTTTTTCAAACCTTAATTTTCAATAATACGAAATATGTACTTTTTAAAAATTGTAATTTAATTCATTTTATGATAATACATATAAATTACTAATAATATATTTACTGTCTGAGTTAATACTTATAAGCAAAATATTTTTCCCAAGCTCGTTATAAAATATTAGAAATCATCAGTAAGAGATTAATTTAAAAAAATTTAAGTACACATTCATTATCATTTCTTAGCTGGGCACGTTTTTCTCAGAGAAACCGATTGACCAAGAGTTTTTCAGAAAAATCTAAGCGGTTCCGTAGCTCACTTGAGTAATGCGTGCGCTAGAATGCTAGATTTAGGTTTTAGGACAGGTTTTAGGTAGTTAGGTAGGGTTCGATTCCCCAGCGGGGGCGATTTTTCAAAGCGTTTGAGCGTGCGATCATATGTGTAAGTCTCTTTGCGTGCAATCATGTAATAATAATCGTAAATTAAGTGCAGTAATCATATATAAAATAATTTTTTCCTTTTCAAATCGATCGACATTTTACATCATTTTTGTTGTCGAAAGTTTCGAGCTAATCGATTTATAAATCGTGTATAGAATGTGTGCAGCGCATATATACATATACATATATGCGTTACAGTGCGAAATCGGCAAAGTTACTCTTCACAGAAGTAAGGCATTCTACACGAAATAGTAACTCTTATTCTCCTGAATTTGGACGGCTACCAAGTGGTGCAGTGCATCCTACTATTTGAAATTGTTCATCCTACTCTTTTAAAAAGCCAGTTTAACTCACCTGAACACAAAACAGTAATTTTAACAAAATTCACGACGAAAAGCTTCGCTTCAATTTAAAATAGTTAGAACTACTGGTTTAGAGAGGTCTTCTAACGATCTACTTTTTTCCGTGATAGAGATGAATTTTTAACAAAAGATTGGAGTTTTCCAGCTATAAAGTCGAATATTTTCGAAAACAGTTGACTTTCAAGCCCAAAAAAATAAATTTTTAACCAAAAAGTATCATTTTTCAGCCATATAATTGAATTTTGAACAAATGAAAAAATTTGTCGAATTCTGAAACAAAGAAGTTTAAACCTGAACCACAAATAGTAGATTTTTTGGAAAATAGTTGAATCTTCAAGCCAAAAAGACATATTTTTCTAAGACACATGTCTTTTCAAACAAGAAAGATGAATTTTCAACCAAGAACTTTTCTAGTAAAAAAGATCATTTTTCCATACAGAGGAAAGAATTTTCTACGAAAACGGGAATTTACAACAAAACAGTTAAATTTCGAAAAAATATGACTTTTAATAAAATTGATGAATTTTGAACCAACAAATATGAATTTGAAAAAATACTATTATCAAACAAACAGTTACAGTCACAACCAAATAGTTGAACTTTTGAACGAATAGGATGAATTTCAACAAAATGGTTTAAGTTTTAACCAAATATGCAGTTGAATTTTCAAACCAAGAAGATGAATTTTTTAGAAGACGGTTGAATTTTTGTACTAAAATTACAAACTTTTTTCTAAAAAGGCTAATGTTTAACAAACCAGTTCAATTTTCGACCAAAAAAGAGGACTTTTTACAAAATAGTATATTTTTTTTAAAATAATGGAATTAAAAAAAAGTTGAATTTGCAACTAACAAAAATAAAGCATTTTTTAAAAAATCGATTAATATTTTCAAAAAGAAGTTCAACTTTCACAGTTGAATTTTCAAGTGAAAATAATAAATTTTTTAGAAGGTAGTTGAATTTTCAATCCAAAAGGACGAATTTTCTATTTAAAAAAAAAGTTCAACAAAAGAGTCAAATTCTCGACCAAAGAAGATGAATCTTCAACCAAAAAAATTAGTTTTTCAAAAACAAGTTCAACTTTTTACTTTGAGTTTAACCATTAAAGATTAATTCTCAACAAAAAATGTAGTAGTTGATATTTCAATCAAAAAGGATTTTAATTTCAAATCAAAACCAGTTGAATGAACTTTGAACCAAGAAATATTTGTCAATTAAAAGAGAAAAAAATATCAACCAAATTGTTGAATTTTCAACACGAATAGGCGAATTCTCTACAAATCAGTGGAATTTTCTATAGACAAATATACATTTTCAACCTAAAAATTTATTTTGAACCAAATAAGTAATTTCCTCCTAAAATAATATAATTTCCAACCAAATATTTGAATTTAAGCTAAAAAAAGATCAATTTTCAACCAAAAATAGAATAGTGGCTCCACAGGCTTTCATTCAAAGAAACCTACATTACTTAATCCACACATGGAAGAATGACTCAATTTGAATACGGATTTACCATTTCAAAGAATCAATTACATTGAAATGAGGAAATATTTCTTAGAGTGTGCTAACAGATTCAAAGAAACTAGTACCTTAGCTCCCAAGAAATCATTTCTTTTTATCAAAGAAATATCACCATTGCAATGATTTCTTTGACTCAAGGCATGATTTTTTTTCCTCTAAGCAATATTTATTCAACTTAAGTAAAAAAATCCTAGTTTAAAAACAAAGAAATAGGGAAATAGGGGAATAGGGGAAAGATGTGATGTCTGTATTTAGATGCTTCACTTGTAAAATAAAATCACTAATTTTTTTATTTTTTCAAGCAATTCAAAAAATTATTATTTATATTTATATTTTCCATGTGTGATGTCACATTCTGCGTTAAACTGACCCCCCCCCCCCCCCCCGTGTGGAAAAGGCACATTTTTTGGATAAAAATCGACCGACAGAACAATTCTGAACGGATCTTAATGTTTTCTCAAAAATGACCGTAAGTGTTCCAGGTACAAGGAGTGACTGCGAATATTTCACTCTAACTAAACAAAGATTTGTTACTTAACAACAAAATTTAAACTTTTTGTCTAACTTTTCAATGATATATAATTTCTTTTCAGATTTTCAAATTTATTTGAACAGGTCATAAATCAATGCCTAACTGAAAATAATGTCCAGTAGGTTGGAGGAATAAAAAAAATAGTTTATAATGTTATAAACAAACTATTGAAATATGACATAATAATTGCGTTTTTAATAAGTGAAGAATAGCTGCTGTTCACCAATTAGCTGAACAATTTTTGTAAACAAATGCACACTTTAACGATTTTTTCATGAAACGGCTTCATTTTTTTTGCAAAATCAAACTTAAAATGTTTTGCTAAAGACTCCTTGCTGTCATATTTTTCATAATTACAAACACTGTTAATTACATAAACAGTTTTTATAAACAAATGCACATTTTGACCATTTTTTATGAATAAGTCTAATTTTTGTTTGCGGGATAAATTAGAAATGTCTTTCAAGGAACTTCTTACTATCTTACTTTTTATAGTGACAAAAGCTGTTAATTACATAAACAATTTTTATGAACGAATGGACATTTTCACAATTTTTTTATAAAAGACCTTTTTTGCGAAATCAAATAAAAAATTTTCTGCCGAAAATTCTACGTTGCAATAATGACAATAATTGTTCATTAAATATAAATTTGTTTAAACAAAAGCACATTTTCACCATTTTTTCATGAAAACACACATTTTTTACGGAAGTAACTCGAAACGTTTTGCTAAAGACTCCTGACCATATTTTTCCTAATGACAATAATTGTAATTATATAAACAGTTTTTATAAACAAACGTACATTTTCACAATTTTTTCATGAATACACTTCGTTTTTTTTATTTGCGAAAGCAACTTGTAATTTATTGCCAAAGACTCCTTGCTGACAAGTTTTTGAAAATTAGAACAATTTTTGATTATATCAACCATTTTTATAACCAAATGCATACTTTCACAATATGAAAAGGCTTTATTTCTTTCGCTTTTGATTCATAGTGACGAAAACTGTTAATTGAATGCACAATTTTTGTAAATGAACGAAAATTTTAACAATTTTTCATAAAAAGGCTCAATTTTCATTTAAAGAATCAATAGCTTCTATCACTATGAGAAATATGATGGCAAGGAGTCTTTGACAAGACATTTTGAGTTGATTCCGCAAAAAAATGAAGCCTATTCAGTACTATTCACGAAAGAATTGTGAAATAAATTAATCCAACTTTGAAATTAAATATAATTTTAAGTTTAAATCATCGGTCATACGATTATTTACTATAAAAATGCATCATTCTATCATTCCTACTGAAAAAATTGATGAATTTGTCCAAGCATTTAACAATATAGAGGACTCTTTAAAGTTCACACACGAAATTGAAAATAATAATACCACATTTTTTTAAATATTTCCATTAAAAAAAAAAGGAACGTAACATAATTACAGATTGGTTTATGAAAGAAACATGGTCTGGCCAATATCTTAACTATAATTCACATAATGAATTCAGTCAAAAGATTGGCTTGATAAAAGGACTCATTCATAGGGCTATAAAACTCAGTGATTTTAATTTCAGAAAAAAAAACAATTCAAATTTAATTTAAAAAACTTTAAAATTGAATAATTACTCTTTATCTTTAATAAATAGCATTATAAAAGAAAGTATCCATGAAATCTACAATAGCACGAGTAAAAAGAAATAAAAAAGAACAATGGCTAAAGGAACATAGAAAATTTGACATAACAGTATCTTTCCCATATATATGCAAGGTTTATCTGATAGACTCAGAGCATTACTTATTAGAAAAAATAAGAATACATCTTATTTTCAAAATAATAATAAATTAGGAAATTCCTTTCAGAATATAAAATACTTTGATTTGTTAGAGAATTTTTCGAATGTAGTGTATTTAATTAAATTCAAACAATGCAATAAAATTTACATGGGTGAAACTGGCAGGAGACTAAAAAGTAGAATCACAGAACATAAAAGGGATTGTCGGTGAGGTAACCAAAACACAGACCTATCAAAACATGCATGTACACATGATCATTATTTTGATTTCACTTTTATCAACATAAAAATTTTCGGTAAAGAAAGAAACACATACAAAAGGAAAATGATAGAATCAATCTTCATTAAACAATATAAAAGGAATTCCATAAATGTACAAACTGAAATGTTAAATATTGATAACACGTACCTAAGCATTTTCAATATTGATTGAAATTTTCTTTCTGAATTCAAATTTTCATCTGCAGTTTATTCCGCGCTACAAGTAAATTTGTATGTAAACATTTTCCAATCGTCTAATTCATAATATTTCAGTATCATATCGTACCCCGAGTTCGTCAGACCATGGTTTACCCTCTAATTGACTTCTTTCAAAAGAGAGTTGGAATAGAATCAAATTTCTTACATTTTTACTTACTTATATATTATTTATTTACTTTTGACTACAGTTATTAAAAAATGTTTCTTAAAAAATAGTATTTTTATCAAAAAATAATATTTCGAATGGGGTAATGGAAAAATAACACCTTGTACTAACATATGGATTAAATTGTGAATAACTTATATGTATAATGACTACATTGTAAGTACAACGTTTTTAAAATAAATAAATAAAAAAATTTCGATTAATCTAAAATTTGACTTTAAAATATGATTTATTTCTATATAATGTTATTTTTATATAAAATTTTAACCTGAAGAAGGCACAAAAATGTTGCCGAAACGTTGTTGTAAACGCATTTTTAGAATAAATGATCGTATGACCGATGATTTAAACATGAAATTATATTTAATTTCAAAGTTGGATTAATTTATTTTGATGGACGATCGATGAAGACATGTTGCTGTTGGTTAAACCTTCAAATATATTTTTGAAGAATTGTGAAATGTGCATTTGTTTATCAAAACTGTTAATATAATTAAAAATTATTGTCATTGTCAAAAATATGGTAGCAAGGTGTCTTTGTAAAAACATTTTGACTTGATTCCGCGAAGAAAATTAAGCCTATTCGTGAAGAAATGGTGAAAAGATGTATCCGTTTATAAAAATTGTTTATATAATTAACAGTTTTTGTTACTATGGAAAATAATATAGCAAGGCGTCCCTGTAAATATATTTCTAGTTCATTTCGCAAAAAATTAGGCCTATTAAAAGCTTGTTTATAATATTTTAAACATTTTTTTGTCTGACTCTAATAACCAATAGGTTATTAGAAAACAATGTTTAACATATTAAACATTATTTTTAATTAGTCATTACAATCATTTATGACCTGTTTGAGTCAATTCAAAAATCGTAAAATGAATGGTATCACTGAAAAGTTAGACAGTAAAAAGTTTAAACATTCAGGTTAAATAACAAATTTTTGTTTAGTCAGAGTGAAATATTCGCAGTCACTTGTTTTATCTGGATGCGTTACGTTCATTTCTAAAAAAAAACATCAAAATCCTTTAGAAATTATACTGTCGGTCGATTTTTGTCCAAAAAAGGGTGGTTTTTCCCACTGCCCCCGCCCCCACCGACACGGCAGTGTGACGCAGTATTTGAACGGCTCCTAAGTAGTAAGGTGTATGATATTTCGAGCCATTTTTTGGCTACCCATCAGAGACATAATATTCGCGTAATTGTACTGGATATTATCGGTTATAATTGCGAAATGGTCTCGCTCGGATTCTGGGTTTCTGTTCTATTTCTTTTTTGAGATCGATTAGCATACGTAATATCGGCAAGGTAGTGGCTGGTTGAAATAGGGTCAGTCGTCGATTGTAGGGTAGCCATTGAATGACGAACATGGTTTGAAATTCTCTTTTAATGGAGTAAATGTATGTAATTTCGGACTGTGAATGTTGTTTTCAGAATCCGATAATGAGCAAGAGCCTCGGCGCCAATTCCATATCCAGCTGTCAATCGCTTTCACAACAGACAGTTGGAGAAAATCTGCTCTTCATTCCACTTACCAAATTTATTTCTTCCACCTGATCATGAAATTTGGCCGAAAAAAAGGAGTTTGGATCTTTCATCTCTGATGTAAAATTTTACTATATTTTACATGCAAATTATCCAGGTTCAGAAGGGCCTCTTCCGTCACAATTGATAAACGATGAGTAGTCCTAATTATGGTGATGAATGGCATACTCAATTATGATGTCAGCGTTTGCATAACTGAATAATTATCTATATAAAACACGTATGCTTTTGGAATTCAATTATTAGTCATGCTTGTACATTCTAAACTTAAATCAGGCAAAATTTGACTGATTAAATTATGCAAGCATGTTTTGGCAGAAAAGTGACTTGTTTCCACTGAAAAATCATTCGGTTTAATATATGAATCAGTGAATATCAATGACTGATTTTTAATCAATGGGAGTGACTGATCTGCGTGCTGTAATAATAAAAATAAAGTTTTTTCAATAAATTTAATTACAATTTATATTTCAATTCTTAATCAAAGTCCTACACATTAATAAATGATTGAAATTAACCCTAAATTATTGATTAACCCATGTCAAGTTACGGATTAAATCAATTAAAATTACTGATTTAATTAGTGAAAGTTACTGATTACGTCACTTAAAATGACTTCTTTTAGATAATTGAAAATGACCGATTCGATTAGTTGGGCGTTTCTGCTTATATCAATTTGTCTTTATTGGTAGAAAATAGATCTTCTTGGTTCAATACCCATCTTTTTGTTTGAACTCAATTGTTTTTGATTTCAAATAAGAATATTTTTTTCCTTTGATTATCAACTATTATATTTTTTGAAAGTGGAAAGTTTGTGTTGAAAGCTCGACTACTTTGTTAAAAAATTTTTTTTTTGGTAATGATTTATTATTGTAATTGAAAATTCATCTATTTTGGTTGAAAATGAAACTATTCTATTCAAAATTCGTTTTTTTTTTGTCGAACATTATTTTTTTATCCGACGGCATTAGCTGAGATGTGAATCTCGACTCAGGAAGAGTCCAGATGTCAAGTCATTTCGAGCACGGATATCACTTGGATGGGTGGACCATCTGAAATGTATGACCGGGTTGTGTATTCGATGCGTTTCAACTAATGTCGTGCAGGAGGTTTGCCGCCGAGAATGATTTGTGCATGCGATGTTTGGGGTCGAATGTATGTCTTGAAACTTGACTGTCAAAAATCTGGCTGAACTCGGGAGGAGGAATTCTCCAGTTTTCCTCTCTCCTGGCCAAACGTCCAGGCAAATGCGAGTACTTCTAACAAAGTAAGATGCAGCGGCTAGTTATTACTGGTTATGATTAAATTCATACAGTGATTCTAAGCCTACCATAGTAAAACAAAAATTTGCACAGGATCATACCCAGTAAAGTGGAGTCGTCTGGCGGTATACTCGTATGTACTAATGCTAAACGACTTATAAATGATACTTGAGCACCGAGGTTCACCTTTGTTTCATCAGGACTTCAAAATAACAAGGCATACTACAATAGGTTTTAAACGCAGTGCTAAGGGAGTTGAATAAACCAGCCTTACAACACAATAATAATAATAATTTCCTTCATATATATACCATTAAACCATTTCCCTTTCAGGGTAGGCGTGACACTACCCGATTCGGGTAGTGTTTCTAGGTTTTTCTTGTAGTTATAAATAACTACAAGTGTGGGCTCACCACACCCACGATGTGCCAACAGCACTCAGTCAGTATTCTTGAATGGTCACCCATCCAAGTACTAACCGCGTCCAACGCTGCTTAACTTCAGTGATCTGACGAGAACTGGGTTTTTCAGCGTGGTATGGCCGTTCGACTTCATGAAAATTAAAATATTCCATTTACATGGAACATTATTCTTTTTTAGTCAAAAATTGAACTATTTGGTTAAGGATTAAACTATTTTGTTGAAAATTCATCTTATTTGGCTAAATTATATTATGTTCTTTATTTCAAATTAAAATACTTTTTGTTCAAAATATCAAGTGTTACATTTTTTTATTAAAAATTCACCTTTTATTAAAGATCGTGTTAATTTGGTTGATTTACTGATCGATCAAACTCGATTTACTGATCAAACAAAATTAACACCATCTTTAATCATTTTTACCCTGATCAACAACACAAACATCATTCTGGAAATTCACCTTTTATGATTGAAAATTCAACAACTTGGTTAGAAGTTAAACTACTTCCTCTTTTTGTTTTGTTAATGTTTCATCATTTTAGTTAAAAACTTATTTATATGGTCAAAAATTGAAGTATTCTGTGGAAATTCCGTTGCTTTTCTTTTGGATGAAAATTAAATTTTTGAAATAAAAATTTAACTATTCCATTTTTTGTCGAAAAGTGAACTGTTCTATTTTTGATAAATAATTGATCTTTGCCAGTTGAAAATTCAACTATTTGTTTGAAATTGTATGTATTTTGTTGGAAATTCGTCTTTGTTGGTTAAAAATAACACCTTTTACATAAGGCTTATCTTTTTGTTTAAATTCAACTGCTTTTGATTTCAATGTAAAATCTTTCTAGGTTGAAATATAAACGGTTTTTGTTTAAAACTAAAATCTCTTTCATTTGAAATATTAACTATTATATTTTTTGTTGAGAATTTATCTTTTTCATTAAAAATTTTACTACTTGGTTCAAAGTTGAACTACTTTCTTAAAATATCTATTTTTTTGTTTGAAAATTCATGATTTTATTTCTCTTTGGTTAAAAATTTAACTATTTTGTTGAAAATTAGTTTTTTCATGGTTGAAAATTAATCATTCTTAGTTGAAAATTCAACTATTGGTTGAATATTAAACTTTTCATGTTGAAAATTCCTCCTTTTCATAGAATTTTTTTTTATAATTTAACTGGTATAGATTGGAAGTTGTATTGCTTCTCTAAAAATTCATTCTTTTGGTTGATGATTCATTATATTAGTTAAAAATTCATCTGTTTTGTTAAGAATTGAACTATTTTCTTGAAACTTCGTTGTTTTTTTTTTTTTTTGTTGGAAATTAATGTTTTTCAGTTAAAAATTCCAAACTTCATTTTGTGGAAAATTCGTCTTTTTGGTAGAAAATTACTCTTCTTGGTTTGAATTTTATCTTTTTTGGTTACAAATTTATATACATACTTGGTTGATCATTCATATATTTTTTAAAAGCCGTTTTTTTTAATTCTTTAATTTTTATAAAATTCGTCTTTATTGGTAGAAAATTCACCTTTCTTGGATGAAAATTCAACTACTTCGTTAAAGGTTGAGCTACTGTGATGAAATCTAGTTTTTTTTGCTTAAGATTCATCATTTTAGTTAAAAGTTCATCTCTTCTGTTAAAAATTTAATTAGTTTGTTAAAAATTAGCTTTTTTGGATGAAAATTAATTGTATTAATTGTTAATTTAACTATTCCATTTTTAAAATTGAAAATTGACATATTTTAGATAAAAATTGAACATTTTGGATAATTTAAAATGACTGGTTTTATCAGTGCCTCCGAATGCGCATTATTTGAATCAGTGAAAAATGACTTCAAATCAGTCAATTTTGACTGAATTAAATTTATGGTGTATATTATATTGCTTAATGGTAGATTAATTAAACAACTTATATAGAAAAATGCGCTTAAAAGGAGCGCTAAATATTGTCTACAACAAGAAAAAGACAAATGAAGAATATATTTTTAAGCCAGTCAAAAAAGCTGACCTGGTTAAAACTATTCCTTCCAGATTTGAACCTTTATTCATAAGAATCATTTTATACCCCCACGGAATAAACATACGATACATTGTTTTGGTATATAATTCGCTTTCACCTTCCCATAAAATAAATTATGACGGAATACTTTATTGAGGTGGGGAAATTAATCAAGAAAGTAATTAACACGCGAGGCGACGCGACGCGTCGTAAGATTAACTATCACCGAAGCCAACTCTGCGCCTTGTCTTATGGATATTCATGGACCATAACTAACGCGAATGATGTGTTTCACAGGTATGCTGAACCGCGGAACTTTGAATTATTTTATGGCTTTAATTGAAATCGAAGCGCGCCATAGACAGGGACTTCATTCAGGAAGATAAGCCAAAGATAATTGCTGGTTGCATGCAGTTATTTACCCAAAGGATAAAATTCTGAGACTGCCATGCATGCAAATGATGGACTAAATAAGGAAATGATCGCTCTTAAGAGTTATGCTGATAACTTTGTAATGGCTACTAAAAGTTTACTTTAGATGCGAATATCAGATTTGCTGAAAATATGATACTGCTCTAGGGCATCAAAATTACGGTTCATATATTTTTTTTCCGATCTATACTAACCACATGTTATCATTTTTTCACTCTTATCCCAATTTGCAATTCTTTTTGTTTAGTATTTGGAACTTTGAATAAATTTCTTAAAATCTTTTGGGTGGTGTTTGGGGCGGAGAGGGGTGGTAAACGATTTTTCTATGCTGTCTTACTTGGGGACGGGGGTTATGTGGTTAAAATCAGCTCTTACCTTAGATATTTTCAAGTCTAAAAATCACTAAAAAACAAAAGTTAGAAAGACCTAATTGTGAACAGCTATTTGTCAGCGCAATCTAGTGCTTACTGTAGAGTATCTATTAGATTAAATTTAAAAACAATTTATATTCTTTTATTGATATTTGTCACAGTATTACTTGTAATTCACCTAATAATATTACCTATTAGTATACTAGAGATCCTGTAGGGAGAGTTGGGACACGTGAACCCCCACCAGTCCACTAGGGCCAACCGGAATACGGAAGTCATCACAAAATTTGAACATATGCTTGACAACGCATGCGCAAGGACTAATCTCAACTCAAAGTTGTTGTTTGCTGCCAATTGTAAAACGGTCAAACAAATTTTCTTTGGCAATTAAATTGGATGGATACTCTCACCTCATAATTCAATTTTTCCATCCTACTCATAAAATATTTATAGAGTTGCATACTTTTCCGCTCTATAATGATACTTATTTTTTTGATAGATTTATTATAGAGCTAAAAGATATATTTAGTTCTTATATTTATTGAGTAAAATGTATAAATTGAATTTTAGAATTTGAATCCAACATCCTTAGCATTTAAAAATTTCTCAGTCACAGTTACATCTTTTTCATTTGAACAGAAATGTTGCAAAATGCCGTAAGTAGAATTTTCAAAAAAGAAAATAATTTTAAATTCAAAAGTGCGCGCTAGGAAGGACACCCGTATTTCGGTTGGCTCAACCAATCATAAGCGAAGCCCACTGTCCCAACTTTCCCTTAACGATCTCTAAGTAAATAGTACCTAGTATTATTAGTGATAATATTAACTGTAATAATCATCAATTCACGAAAAAATAATACGTGAATGAACAAAGAATGTTGAATAAACTTAATACAAACATGAAAAACATGGACCTCAAAATAAACATAAATAAAACAAAAATCATGGTGTTTGAAGGAAAAAGTGAGAAAACA
>CAKNYM010052945.1:521075-534200 GCA_932195095.1 Andricus curvator | reverse complement strand
TCATTTTTAGACGGCAGTTGCTCCCAGTGGGACCATGCGGTGGTTGTTTATCCCTTTTTTAAATTATATGTAATTAATGAAAATTAACAAAAGCATTACTCACACTTCATTCAATAAAAATGACGATGATGTTATTTAGAAACTTGGCAGTTAAAGCGCGTACTAGAACTATGGTCAGGAGTCGATAGTGAATCACATAGTAGTCAAGGAGTTGGTCTGATTATGAATGAGAGAATAAGGCAGCATGTGAAGAGGCATAAATTAGTATCTTCCAGATTTTTCTGGGTTAGAATAAAAGTAGGAATCAGAAGACTATTTATAATAGATTTAATGCTTTCACGATGATTCATTATAATAGATTCAAATTTAAAGCTTTTTCGGGTTTCAATCGTGTGCGAAACTATGAATCTTGCCGACGTTTCGTGCACATTGCAGTTCACTTCTTCAGGGCTGACCTGAAACTGAAGTTTCAGGTTATGTTGGTCTTATATATGTATTCTCCACAATGCCTGTGATTGGCCAGAGCGCCCCATGGTGGAGAATGGTCAAACTTGATTGGCCAATCAAGTCTTTAAGAAAAAACCCGGGAGGACGGGAAGCCAAATCGGATTGGTATTATAACCATTGTCCTTATTGTTGTTATTAGGGTGTTTTAACATTTCGATAGCTTCTCCATGTTTTCTTGGAAAAATATTGTACGTCTTTGCGATGACGGTTGTTTTGTCAAATAAAATGCTATGTCCTGTTTCGATATGTCGATATGTCCAACAAAGGTAATTTTCCGTTTTTTTCAATTTCCATGATGAACTGGATATTAGGGTGTAATTGATTGATGAAATCGAAGAACTTGTGTAGTTCATCTAGTCCATGTCTCCAGATGACAAAAGTGTCGTCAACGTAACGGCTCCAAAATTCCGGTTTAAGCTTGGATTTGTTAAAGATTTTAGTTTCTAGATTTTCCATAAAGATGTTGGCTATTACAGGTGAGATGTTCTAGCATGAATAGTTCAGAAGTTATGACCTCTCAAACTGATTTTTCAGTGAAAAAAACTTTCAATCTTTTCCTTTTTGCACAATATCTCATCTCCTGTACATCCCACATGAAAGTTGTGTGAAAATAAATTGAAGAAAATTAAATCATCTTCAAAACTCAAAAAAATAATTAATTCTAGCTTTTGTATAATAGAAGTTATAGTCTCTTACAGCAGGCTGCTTTTTGTGGAATTCTTTTCACAAATTGAAAAAACAAATTTAATAGTCTTCATGTGTGAAGGTTCTAAACCTTTATTTCTGACGATTTGCTTTCCTAAGTATAAGAATTAAAGAAAATACTGAAAAGTACTGATGCAATATATACAAAATAAATTTTAATCAAAAATGCGTTCCATAATAAAGTTCCACAAAAAGCAGCCTGCTGTAAGAGACTATAACTTCTGTTCTATGAAAGATAAAATTAATTATTTTTTTGAGCTTTAAAGATAATTTAATCTTCTTCAATTTATTTTCATACAAATTTCATTTAGGACGTGCAGGGTATGAGGTATTGTGCAAAAAGAAAAAGCTTTAACGTTTTTTTTACTGAAAAATCAGTTTAAGAGGTCATAACTTCTGAACTATTCGTGCTAGAACATTCATTTTTTTTAATTCTTTGGAAATTTTTGGATTTTCTTTTTGGTTTGTAGAATTTTTACGACAAATGGACCAGAATTGTGGAATCTTGAAAAAACTGATGTCTTCCACATATTTTTCAAAATGTAAAAGGGATCGGAAACGATCGGAACGATTTTTTTCATATTCTGTAAAAATACTCAGGAGGCATCCCCAAAACATAATTTCTGAGGTACAAGCTTTAGCCTGCTCATTTAAGTGAAACTTGGTTTTGAGGAGGCGTGAGGGAGGGGGGGGGGGGTGAAACTCACGGAAAATAAAAAAAAGTCAAAATTTGAGAAAAAATCTTTCCGTAATTTATGCATGTCCCGTTCACACTTGCCCATTTTACGCCACGCAGATATGGACAAAAAATTATAGTTTTCTAGCAGGTTCTCCCTGGTTGGGAGCATTGTTTTACTTTATAATATGATGTAATTTGAACCATGAATTTGTAGTTAAAAAGTGTTACTCCCCATTCATAGAAGGTTACGTAAGAAAACGAGTGTGAACATGGCCGATCAATTTGGATAAACAGCCGCTAATTTTGGGGCAAGACTGGCACCTACGGACCCTGAGGGGTCATTAAGTGAGGAACTCACCGTGTTTATCGAAAATTATTTTTATGGTACGAACAGAATACAGCTTGGAGAGCGCGGCTATAATAAAGTCGATCGGGCCCCGGTAATGAGCCATAATGGGTCAGACAAGTATGGGTAATCACGAAGATGGGCCCCACCTTGGTTCCCGATACTCTACTTAACTCCAACATAAGTACTTTTTCTCTATTTGGCCTCTTATTTACTTATTTACTTACATGCACGCTTATTTACTTATTTATTTAACCTGGGCGCACAGTATCCTCATAATAACGGCGACTCTGCTACGAGTCGCGAATCAATTTAATCGCCTCCTCTTTCCGAGAAAATCATAGGTGCCGTGCCGGTTATTTGAGGTATGTGAAGACCCACATTTCAGCGGTGCTCAAACTTCGAACATACATCCCAAATCTTTTATGGTTGATGATAAAAGAAACTCTTTTCTTATTTTTGAAATCGGGAACTAGTCGGGAAAACTAGGATGAATCTAATCAGCAATTTATTATAATTGGGATCTGGAGAGGAACTAGTGTAGTTCATGTGATGTTATTTTTTCAAATTCTCTATTCTCAGGAAAGTCAATGGAAGAAGATGGCCTCTCTCTATTAATGTCGAAGATCCCGACCAGAGCCCTACTAGTATTTGCCTAGAAACTCTTACTACAAAATAGCCTTGACCAGAGGCGGTGGAGCCCTAAGGGGCGCAGGGGGCAATGCCCCCCAGAAATCGGCCAGGCAGAGTATTGATTTGCCCCCTCTGAAATCGAATGATTAAATTAATCGGATCGTTTCAATTTTTCAAAAACCTACCTAAAATCTTTGTAAAATCTTTGAAATCTTTTGGAAATTATTGTAATCGTTCTGAAATATTTGGAAATATTTGAAATATTTTTGAAATATTTGGTAATATTTGTGAAATTGAAATCTTTGGAAAGTCATTGAAATCTTTGTGCAATCTTTGAAAACTATGTAAACTCTTGGCGAACTATTGTGAAATTTTCGGGAAATCATTAAAATATTTGTGAAATCCTTGGGGAATCATTGAAATCTTTGTGAACTCTTTAAAATCTATCTGAATTTTTTGTGAAATAATTGAAATCTATGTGAAATCTTTTAAATCTATCCGAAATCTTTGCGAAATATCTGAAATCCTTAGAAAATCATTTTAATCTTTCTCAAATCTTTCTGATATCTTGGGAAATTTTTCCAAAATATTTGAAATATTTGGTAGTATTTGTGGAATTATTGAATTCATTGAAGACATTGTGAAATCTTTTAAATCTATCCAAAATCTTTGCGCAATCTTTAAAATCTTAATAAAATCTTTGGGAAATGATTAAAATCTTTGTGCAATCTTTAAAATCTATCTGAAATATTCGCGAAATATTTGAAATCTTTGTGAAATCTTTGAAATCTTTGGGAAATAATTAAAATTTTCGTGACATCTATTTGAAATCTTTGGAAATATTTGCGAAATATTTTTGAAATATCTAATAATATTTGTGCAATTATTAAAATCTTTGTGAAATCTTTCTGAAATCTTGGAAATATTTATTAAATATTTGATCTTATATTATTTATATACCTCATTTACTGAAATAAGCGGAAAAAACATGCATTTTGTTTTAGTTTTTTGGAGCTTTGACCTTGAAAATCAAATTTTGCAGTTATTTTCACTATTATTTTCGTAATCAGGAGTACAAATACATGTGTATACGTAGTTTGAAATTATTCGGAGGTTACAACATTGTTATACATAGTGTTTGTAGCAAAATACTTTAATTTGACGTATTTTCAGAGTTGGATTTTCCTTAATTTTTTGAATTGCTGCAAATAGTGCAAATTTTACTGAGAGTAATATATCTTCGATAATATTTGGTGAAATATAAAAATTTGAATGTTTATAAACAGTTTAGATAAACAAATTTAAAATTTATGGCAATTTCACGTAGAAAAAATCGGGTTTTTAATCAAAACAGCTTAAGAATGAATAATAACACTGCATGCTAAGATTTACTTAAGGAAAATTCCTGGAATGTTTTACAATTATTAACTGTGAAGAACATCGTATAAAAATATTTATTAATACGTTTTTAATAATATTTGTGACTAAGTTAGACTCTCAAGTTAGTCCGAAGCTATTTGAATGGAAAGGGCGAATTCATTCTATACTTTAAACTCTCCAAATATAAAATTTTTTCATCAAATTTGTTCATATAAATATAAATTTTTCTACTTTACCAAATATTATTAAACATATGTGGGCATCCGCATATGTTTAGAGTGTGTAAGAGATACGTATAGGGGCATACAGCCAGATAAATTCCCAGCATTTCAGGCCCAACAAGAACTCTCTAAGTTAAAAAATGAGTCACCGGGGCCTTTTTGCAGATGAAACTTCGAAAAACCATTTTTCAAGATAAAAGCATCCAAACTTGGCGAGTGCCATAAGCACATATGTTATATTCTTTTTTTCTTCGAACATGAAATATATCTACTTCTGGTTACTATCCGGATATAAACATAGTCTCAATTAATTCACTATATTTCCCAGTATCATCCTCCACTCAAAACCAAAAATAAGAATTTTGACCTCAACTTAGAAAAACGCGAATATCTCCTAAACTACGCTCTAAATATGAATCAAAGAAAAGTCAGTGATTATCAGCGAAATCTCCCTGAGTCAAATAGCTAGAATCCAGTCACTAACAACCAGTGAAAAGTTACTTATTCATTCAGTGAAAGTAACACTTTTAAGAATTGGCAGCACTATACTACGTCAATTTAGCAGTCATAATAAAATAAGATTTTAGTAGATTCAATCAAATAATCATAGTAAAAACTTAAAACCCATAAATGTGTTCAAATATTAAAAAAGGTGAAAAGTTTTGATGCTTCTAAATGACAAAAAACCTCACATATTTCTTTACTTTCAAAATTCGACTGTCATGTACACACCCGTCAAGTAAGTACTTTTTATACGAGTTAGAGTATAATTTTTCCGCAGTAAATTCAGCACACTTACAGTCCGAAAATTCAGAAATTTATTTAATTAAAAAATTATTTTTGCTACTTACCATACCACGCTGAAAAACCCAGTTCTCGTCAGATCACTGAAGTTAAGCAGCGTTGGACGCGGTTAGTACTTGGATGGGTGACCATTCAAGAATACTGACATGAGTATAGTTAGATGATATCTTTGCTGTTTTTTCGAAAGACATCGTTATTAATTGACCCAAGTATCAAGACTGTAAAGAAGAATTTTTTCAATTGGCATTAGGGTCGTTAGTATTTATTTTTGTTCTGCAATCAATTTTTAAGAATTATATAATTTTTCTTTTTAAATTAAATTAAATTTTGGATTATTTTTGTTTCGTCCTGGACTGACTCATCGGACTCATGAGTGCTGTTGGCACATCGTGGGTGTGGTGAGCCCACACTTGTAGTTATTTATAACTACAAGAAAAACCCAGAAACACTACCCGAATCGGGTAGTGTCACGCCTACCCTGAAAGGGAAATGGTTTAATGGTATATATACGTAAAAGAATAACAATAACGCTTTACTTTAAAACTTAGAGGTTATGTCTGACATGATTTACTCTGGTGTTACTGAATTGATTAGTGAATAAGTCCGAAATCACTGATTAATCAGTGAAATGTCCAACTACTATTTAAATCAGTGAATTTTTCACTGATTCATATTTACAGAGTAGAACCGGCCATAATGGGCCCTTTTCATGCGGATGCTTACATATGGGGCATAATTTCTGAAGTGTACCCACCTCGAAAACGAAAGTTGTCTGATCAGGCTAAAAATTAGCCCAGTTGTAGTCCTACTAGATAGTACTCCTCACACCAAAATTTAATTCATTTTGATAATTATTTATCAAAGTGGAGGGGGTACAATTTTTGGGTTTTTTGAGCAAAGCCTTACTTTCAAACGTTTGTAACTTTTGTCCTATTGCCTTAAACAAAATTTCACTTGAAATATTTTCGATAGAATTTTTCATAAAATTTCTGGTGGTAATAACGATTTTTGAAAAAAATCAAAATTTGACCCAAATTTTTGAAAATCAAAAATAAATTTGACTTTTTTTTAAACTTGGGCACTTTTTTTTTCTTCTAAATATTTTTAAACGAAAGCTGAGATTTTTTCCTATAAGACCTCCAATTTTAAGAGTGGCAAATTAATTTGTCTTTGAGTAATAGAACGATACGTAAACAAGATGCCGTGATAGGGCGGGTGGCGCGCGATTTTCCCTAGTGCGCTCACGCCGAGGTTCGTTGTGCAACGCTTTAGTGCCAGTTTTTTAAGTTAAGTAATATTACATGGTAATATTATCTGTCTTTCTGTTCGATTTTTTGGCGATAGTCTCAACAGTTGTTTTCTTTGCAGGCTTCTTTGCGGTTTTTGTTTTTTGCCATTCGAGAAGATGTCTTATTTCTCAGAGGACGAAAACTTCTTGAGTTGAAGTTTTCCGTCTTGAGTGGAAATGAAAGCGTGGTGCTGTAATGTATCTGGCATCATGACAGCTTTGTCAAATCTGGTTTTCAGTCACCCGGTGGCTAAGGCATGATTTTCTTTGCTGCTGAAACAAATTTCGGTTTCCTTACAGTTACTGTTTGCCCACTGAAACAAAGCATGGAGAGTGAGCATGTGATGTTTCGGAGAACATTGTAAGCTTGAACGTACTGCTTGTCTCTTTATATTCGCTCCTATACCATCACATGCACCCTTACCATGAGATGTTCCATGGAAATGTCATTCATCTTGGATACCAAAATCTTCTTCATGGACTTGGAGATTAACAAAGCTACTCCTATTTTTGAAATGTTGCCCTGTACCATCAGTGAAATAGTAGATTTTACTTGGCCTGAAATGAGTTTTCAAGTATTCTACTATTATCTTTTGATACTCGTGAACAGCCACCATGTGATGAGCTAAATTATCATTGCGATACATTCTGGATTATGAAGGCGTAATTCTCAGCAAAATCGAAGCAAATCAAAAACTCCCCAGGCAATAAATTTTCCTTCAGGTTTTCGAAGAAAAATGTAAATGTAAAAAAAATGTAAATTCAAAAGATGCATATTCTCACTTCTAATTTTTAAAGCATATTCCCAATTAATTTTATACTTACCGTAATGCAGGCCTTTGTTAATTCACCCTGCAAATGCAGAGAACAGTTATTCTAGCAGCATATAATATTACTTAACTTAAAAAACTGGCACTAAAGCGTTGCACAAAGATCCTCGGCCTGAGCGCACTAGGGGAGATCGCGCGCCACCGGCCCTATCACGGCATCTTGTTTATGTATCGTTCTATTGCTCAAAGACAAATTAATTTGCCACTCTAAAAATTGAAAGTCTTATAGGAAAAAATCTCAGCTTTCTTTTAAAACTATTTTGAAGAAAAAAAAAAGTGCCCAAGTTTGAAAAAAAGTCAAATTTATTTTTGATTTTCGAAAATATGGGTCAAATTTTAATTTTTTTCAAAAATCGTTATTACCACCAGAAAGCGTGTGAAAAAATCTATCGAAAATATTTCAAGTGAAATTTTGTTTAAGGCAATAGGACAAAAGTTACAAACGTTTGAAAGTAAAGCTTTTCTTAAAAAACACAAAATTTTACCCCCTCCACTTTGATAAATAATTATCAAAATGAATTAATTTTTGGTGTGAGGAGTACTATCTAATAGAACTACAATTGGGCCAATTTTTAGCCCGATCGGACAACTTTCATTTTCGAGGTGGGTACACTTCAGAAATTATGCCCCATATATTACTTTCAGGAATATTTACTGCAATCCATGTATGTTGTTGAAAATTCATCTTTGTGGTCGAAAATTCAAATATTTTATTGAAAATGCACGTATTTTGTTAAAAATTCATTTTTTTTCATGAAAAGATACTCCCTTGGTTCAAACTTAATTCCTTTGGTTAAAAATTGAACCATTTGACTGAAAATCTAATCATCCGATTTTAAGTTGAAAATCTGTCTTTTTTACTTGAAAATTCGTTTTTTTTTTTAATTAAAATTTATTTTTTGAACTGAAAATTCCTCTTTTTAGGGTTAGTATGATTTGCAACCCCCTCCCCCTACAACTTATTTCAAAATAACGTTAGACGATTCGGGAGAGTTGATATTTTAGACAATAGAAAAGATTTTAATTTTAATCAAAAACAGCTGAATTGAATCAAAAAGGACAAATTTCTAATAAAACAGTTGAATCCTCAATCGAAGCAGAATTATAAATTGTCAAACAAAAAGATGGCTTCTTGCCAAAATGCATCAATTTTTAAACCAAATACTTGAATTTTCAACCAAGAAGATAAATTTTCTGCCAGAAAAGACGAATTTTTAGTAAAATACATCAGTTTTCAACCAAATATGTAGATGAATTTTCTACCAATTTGTTAAATTTTCGACTCAAAAATACGAATTTTGAACAAAAACATTGATTTTTCAACAAAAAATGTTATTTTCAACCGAAAAACAATAATTTTTAACCAGACACTTGCATTTTTAAGCAAAACAGGAGAAATTTCTACATAAAGAAATTAATTTTTAAACAAAAAAGACGAAGCAGGCAAAAATTCTCCTTAAAAAGAAAAGCCGATTTTCCACTGCACACTTTTTTTATATCGGACTATACACTTTTAAATTCTGACTACACATAACACGCCTCAAAAGTGCTTGCATAATCAGTTTCATTTTTGTTCGTATTTCTGGCATGCCCCTTGATTATTAGACAACCACCCAACATCTGGAATCACAATTATTATTATTATTATTATACCGACCAAACAAGTGTATAAAGCTAAAGTAAATGGCAGAATGCCCAGAGGTAGACCGCCGAAAGAATGGTTAGAATCTGTAAATAAAACATTAATCCGTAGAGACATCAGAAGCCATAGAAACACAAGAGCTTGCATGAAAAAATGCATGGACGTGAAGGAAGCTAGAGTAGTATGCCAGGACAGAAAAGTGTGACGACAAATAGTTTGTAAACAGAGTGACAGTAGAATGAATGACGCCTGAAACAAAGACCTTGGATACTAATGGGCCCAAGTGGGGAACCACACACAACAATTTTTTGAGGCTCTTCACTTGGGGTGATCGCTAGAGAGATTGATCAGCAACCTGGGTCGGAGCAGTGTTGCGGAATAAACGTGTCATTTAAATAAATAAGACGAGAATTCCAGATCAATCTAAAATATCTATACCTAACACTTATATACCTATCTACCTCATACCTATATACCTACCTACTTTATACCTATATACCCATATACACACTACTGTTTTCCAACCAAGCAAGTCACGCCTACCCCGAAAGGGAAATGGCTTAATGGTATAATAATAATAATAATAATAATATATATAACGAATTTTCAAGTAAAAAAGACAGATTTTCAACTTAAAATCGGATGATTAGATTTTCAGTCAAATGGTTCAATTTTTAACCAAAGGAATTAAGTTTGAACCAAGAGAGTATATATATATAAAATTAGGCGTAGGGATGTGGCGACCCCATCGCCCGAGAGCTCCGGCTCTTGCAGTCAGCCACGTTGCTTTGGGCTAACTCCCCAATGCAATGAATTATGCGGTTACGACACCAGTATCGCGCAGTGCCACCCACAATAGGCCTCTCTCGGATGGAGGCCATGGTTCAGTTGGGAGTGGCAATAGGACCGAACCGAGGCGACGACCAGGCAATGGCCCCGGACAAACGCGAGAACATCGATTTAAATGGTCAGACCAACTCAGGAGAGACATCCTTACCTGTTGGCAAAGAAGCTCACCGGCGCGAAGAGGATTCATGCAGAGGTTACATGACCGTTGGGTCAATATGCACCCGGAATATGCTCATCAAACGCCTCAGTATTTAAGAGATCAGGTATCCTTTTTGCGAAAAAACGGATATGAAGCTCTTTATCAACAAGAAGAAGAGCAACATCCTCCATCGAACATTCCACCCGTTCCAGCAAGACCACCTTTGCAGATAGCCGATAATGCTAACATGAGAAATAGGAGATCTATCCACCAAAAAGTCTTTCTCAGGATGGACAAATTAGCTGAAGCTAATACTGCTCTCCCCGATTTGCTCCCCGAAGATGTTAATCTCTGGAATCTGAACTGCGTTGTTTACGAGAAGGCGGTGTCCTTGCTTAGCGACAGTAGAAGTAACGAAACTTCAGTACGTCTGAGTAAGACTCGCGAGCGTATTGCACAGCTTCAATTCAAAATTGAAACGGCGAGACGGCATGCATCAAATATTCAGTGCGTGATTAGCTACATAACATTAAATAAAAAATTTACTCCAAAAGTTAGGGCACTTGCTCGAAACTTGAGGAAAGCAAATCACACGCTGAACAAGTGTAAACTGTTGACCATCAAGCAGCACTGGACGCAAAAAATAAGATCTCTTTGAACAGCGAAACAGCGCCTTGAACGGCGAGTAAAGTGGATTCAGGAAAATTGCACCTTTTCTACTCATCCTTCCCGTCTGTTCAATAAAACGTCACGTGCCGTTAAAAATCCGCCTAGTCGCGAAGAGATTCAAGTCTTCTGGGAACAAGTATATGGAGATACTTATCAGCTAAATGAAGACGCTTCAGATATATCACTCTTTCGTAACTTTTGCCAAAGGCAAAGGTTACAAGGTCCAGAGGAAGAGTGTCCACTAATTACTGCTGAAGAAATGAAGAAAGTTATCGCTAGAACTAAGAACTTTTCAGCGCCCGGGCCAGATAAAATCAACAACTTTTGGTGGAAGAAGTTTACTTCTACGCACCAACATCTAGCTCGTATATTTACTACTTTCTTAAACGGACAACAACCAGTCCCGCAGTGGCTACACTGAAAAAAATGCCTGCGAAATATTCAACTAAGTCATGTAGTTGAGTGGAAAGTAGTAAATCCAACTACTTTCTTATTTAAACTAACCATGATTGCTTAGTAGATAATACCATTATTGCTGTAGTTAAAACATAGTAGTTCAAATTACTATTTTAGGTAGTTAAAAGGATAACAAGTATTAAGCAGTAGAACTGACTACGTCGAAGTAGTAATATTAACTGAATATGTAGTAAAAATAACATGTCATTAACAGTAAAATAAAACGCAGTTCTGTCAGTAAACAGAAACAGTAGAAGTTACTACACCATAGTAGTAGGGGCAAAAGCGGAAAAAGTGGTAAAATCTACCATATTTTCTTTAACTATACAACTACAGCTGGGATTATTAATACTTTCAGTTGAAACAGTTACACTACTTTGACAATGCAACTAACTGTGCAAAATGAGTAATAATAACTGATCTTCGTTGTTAAGTTAACAAGTCGGAAACAGTAAACTGAACCGCAGCTCTGTTGGTAAAATGGAAGTAGTTACATTTACCACACAACAGCAGTTGAGCCGAAAAATAGTAAAATGTATTATCTTTTTTCTAACACACAGCCATAGTTATGTTTAGTAACATTTTTAGATGAAAAAATTTACCAACTTTGTTAAGTTTATATTTTAATTATTTGCCCGATATTTTTAAAACTATAATGCAATTCAGCCACGTATGAAATATGCTAAATGTGCCCTGAAATATGAAATGCTAAATGTGACACGTACTGCGCTTGCGCTAGGGCGCTCTGGAAGGTCTTGACATGCATCGGTCTTGCCGGTCGGCTTTTCTTCGCGTGCGGCAGTGTGCGGTTTATGAAATTGGAGACAACGCCACGTGTAATAAATTCGTCGCTTTCAAGTGAAAAAGTTAAAAAATATGCAGCTACAAGTGCGAAAGACGTCGAAGTTTCTGAGGTCAAGCTTCCCCAGGCCCAGAGTAGCGAACAGCCAAATAGTAATGCGTTACCGGCTCCAGCACGTGCTCCGATACCGCTAATTGAAATAAACATTTGTTTCTTTGGAACATATACGATTTCTTTCATATACGGAGTATCCTTATTATACCTATAAATATTCATAGTTTATTTATAAGTATAGTTTACTACACAAATTATATTGGGGCAGGGAACAAAGAAATATTGACTAAAAAAATATTGCATAAAGCAGTATTCAAGTTAGTTAATCCTGCTAAGAAAATCAATCAGAATGACAATTTACTTCGTTCACTTTAACTACTTTCCTTACAGTTCACTTAACTACAAGAATTACATTGGGGCGTCAAGTAACTAAGAAAAGTAGTTGGATTTTCTAAGAAAATATCAGTTAAAATAACTAAAGAATTGGTTAAACTAACTAACAAAATTAATTAAATCAACTGCTGACTTTAATTATTTTAACTACTTCCTTACAGTTCACTTAACAACAAAAATTACATTGGGGCTTTAGGGAACTAAGAAAAGTAGTTGGATTTACTACCTAAATCTTACTTATTCCAATTCTCATTGACTCCAGTCAAATCGACCACAAATATTAGCTACAACGACTGCTTTTCTTACTTCACTTAACTATATATCACATAATTAGTTTGACTACAAAAGTGACATTGGGGCCTTAGGGAACTAAGCAACTTAGTTGAAAAGTAGTCAAATCTACTAAGAATTTTTTTCAGTGTAGTGGAAGGACGCACGGTATTGATTCCTAAGACTGGAGATTTGTCAAGTCCAAAGAACTACAGGCCCATAGCTTGTTTAAACACCAGCTACAAGCTATTCACTGGCATCCTCAAAGAGAGGATATTAACATCTATCGAGCCGGTATGGAGTTCAATAGTTGAACAACGTGGATGCAAGAGAGGTCTGGCAGGTTGCAGGGAGAACCTGTTAATAGACAGGTGTATCACCCAGGACTCGATCAGGTATCGACGCAATCTGTCCATGGCTTGGATTGACTACCGTAAGGCATTCGATAACACGAACCA
>CAKNYM010052945.1:396305-520528 GCA_932195095.1 Andricus curvator | reverse complement strand
TTTAAAGAACCATGATCGTAGCTTCCGGAGCCTACAACTTCTCACATAATAAAATTATGCCATTTCCCTTTCGCGGTAGGCGTGACTTGCTCGGTTGGAATATAGTCCTGTGTAGGTGCTTATATAGGTATAAGGTAGATAGGTATATGTGTTAGGTATATATACTTTAGATTGATCTGGAATTCTCGTGTTATTTACTTAAATGACATGTTCATTCCGCAAAACTGCTCCGACCCAGGTTGCTGATCAATCTCTCTAGCGATCACCCCAGGTGAAGAGCCTCACAAAATTGTTATGTGTGGTTCCCCACTTGGGCCCATTTAGTATCCAAGGTCTTTGTTTCAGGCGTCAACTCTACTGTCACTCTGTTTACAAACTATTTGTCGCCACACTTTTCTGTCCTGGCATACTACTCTAGCTTCCTTCACGTCCATGCATTTTTTCATGCAAGCTCTTGTGTTTCTATGGCTTCTTATGTCTCTACGGATTAATGTTTTATTTACAGATTCTAACCATTCTTTCGGCGGTCTACCTCTGGGCATTCTGCCATTTACTTTAGCTTTATACACTTGTTTCGTTAGTAAAGTTGAAAAAACAATTTAAAAATAGGCTGTGTCTAGTCGTCCCGAAAAATTAGGGGGGTTGGACCAATATTATTTATGTGGCCATTCCCAGGGATGCCTTCCCGCCCCCACGAGACGTTGGAAAAGGGGTAAGTGTTTCACAAACAGTATTTCTATGGCCAATCACAGGGGTGTCTTCCCGCCCCTCACCCGAAAATTCGGGACGACTAGCCAAGCTTATGAAAAATATTGCATTAGTCATCCCGAATTCCGGGACGACGAAACACTGCGTAAAAATATAATCACTGAGTATGATGAAAATGCTCTAAATGTTTCCTAACAATTTTGTTATTCAAATTAATTTTACGCGTCTTTAAAGTTGAAAAGCTTAAAATTTCATAGTAATAAACTGGATCAGAATTTTTTCTAAAGTAGAACCCTAAGCGGCAACATTTTAATTTTATTGCCGGGGATCCCGGCAATAAAATTTGCAATATCCATTTACAATGATCAGTTCCAATACCTCGGATACACCCGCCTCCTAAGTCCTAAGATCTAATCACAGACGAGGACAAGCAAGTGAGGGATAACGCGCTGAACGCAATGGTGGGGGTACACCACTCAGGTAGTGCGATGCGAGTCGGGAATCACCACAGTTTTCCTGCCCATGGCAGATGGGACAAACTTATGTAAAAAGCGCGTGCGCGGCGAATTTTTTGTCGTCATTTGTTGTTGTCAATTGCTGTCACTGGATGATGCATATGTAGCATAATTTTTTTCCATTCAAAATGAAGGCAAAATGAAGAGAATGAGAAATGAAAAATGGGAAATAGAATACTAATTACACGGTGTTGCAAAATTTTAAAAAACTGAATGCGCTTTTACCAAGTCATAGTAGACGTTATAGGCCTTGAAAAACTAAAGAAAATGGTATGGTTGAAATTTCGCATACGCCTAAAAAATCTCGTTTTTTAGCCAAGAAGCAAAAATTATGAAGATAAAATCGAAAAGATTCTGTACTTTTCCATTTCTTGCAAGTTTTTTCCAATTTGACAGCGATTTAATAATATTGTTTGATTCCCAAGATTTGTTTCATTTTCGTAGTTTAAAAGTCTGTTCAACTCTGTGTCCAACCAGCTATTTTAAATTAAAATGCTGAGTAGAAATTTCACTGACTCTAGCGAATTTTAAAATTTCCTGCATTTTCGAGATGAATTCCCATACAAAACCGAAGTGAAATTTTTACTTTTTGTTAGTTGCAGAAGTTTGTAGTTCCAATTGTGACAATGTATGATCGTGAAAAGACGCAAAAATAAAAGTACAAAAAGAAATGTTCCAAAAATGTTTTACGACATTACCCATTGATTCAAGATTCATGACGCATGACAAGGTGTGTAATACAGTAATTTCAGAAATATACGAAAAAACTTTCAAAACTCGGAGAGAGAGTATGTTTATTGAGCTCTTTCCTTGGAAACGTTCTTCAATAGCTTCATTTCTTGATGGAATCCTTCACCCTGATCATCACTGAGTTGGCCAATATTTTCCGGAAAGGAATCCAAATGTCAGTGCAAAAAGTGGATTTTGATAGACATGTTGCACTCCATTTCACCATAGGCATTCAAGAATTTGGGTACGACGTTCACGTAGTCGGGACTTTTGTAATTGTCAAGGAAATTCTCGCATAAGGAAATGAAACGTATTCATACTAGTTTTTTTTCACAGCATCCAATTTGATTTCAATTTCATTATCCCGCATAAGTTCCAGAATTTGAGGCACAACTAGGATCCCTGAAATTACCCAAAACAGCTCTTGGAGGGAAATGAATGAAAGAAATGAGCTGTTAACTGTCAAGAAATGACAACGTAGGGTACCTGCTTTGAGCTTAGCGTCACGAAATTTTGGAAAAGCTACCTCTTTGAGGTAACAAAATGCTTGGCTGTCGGCAATGGCGGGTTCAAAACATTTTCTTGACCAATTCTGAAAAATCCACACGGTGGCCACTCACTTCTTGCATATCTATTTGCATATCCACTTTGTGTGCCCACCTTGCATTCCAAACAGCATTGTAAGTACTTTTAAATCGTTCACTACATTTGCCATTTATGTGTAGCGTAATTGATGAGACGAAGAATTTTCTCTAATATTTCGTATGTTTCCTTCATCTCTATTAAATGTAAGAATCTCTATTTGAAGTAAGAACTATCTCAGTTCGGTTTTAGTCCTTCTATATACTTCAGAACTATCAAAAAAATCGTGAAAGTTCCACAAAATGGATTAGAGGTCCTAGCTCGCCAATTACTTGTGAATTTCATAAAAACATTTTTCGATTTATAGAGGTAGCAAAACCTCCTTCAAATTGTAAGTTGAAGTAGAATATCTGCTTCAACGAACGAGTAAAAATTTCGCTTCAGTTTTGTATGGAAATTCATCTAAAAAATTAGGAAAATTTTAAAATTCGCTACAGTCACTGAAATTTCAACCGATTTGAATTTGAAATAGCTCGTTGGACGCAGAATTGAACAAAATTTCAAACTACTAAGAAAAAAAATCTTGGTGATCAGACAATATTATTAAATGAGTGTCAAAGTTGAAGAAACTTGCAAACAATCATGGAAAAATATAGCAGCTTTTCGCCTGTCACTACATCATTTTTTATTTTGACAAAATGTGCAATACATGGTTGCATAGGTCTGTTTTCACAATTTCAAGCAAAAAAATTCAAAATCGTTTTATGTCTAAAAAACGAGATTTTTTAGGTGTATGGGAAATTTCAACTATACCATTTTCTTTAGTTTTTCAAGGCCTACAATCGTATGCCATGTCTTGGTAAAAGTGCTTGATCGCTGTCACACAGCAGTGTTATCTTTAATTTATTATTAGCTTCAGATTCTCTTCATTCTTTCTTTCTTCATAATCAATTTCACTCCTCAATACATACAATAAGGAAGAGGCATACACATATTTAGGCATTAACACATGCGCGCTTCTGTAGTTCTCCTGCTCATTACAGAGAGCGCTGAATATCCTTATTTATTTCTTATACATAGTTGACCGAGCCTGATAGCAGTCGGCTATCTGACTCTCTGAATACTTTCGGTTTAAAAAGATCTCCAAATTTTCTTCAGACTATTTTTTCATAAGACGCAAAGTTTTTGTTTTAATTGTGAAAAGTTTGATTAAAAAACAGAAATTCCGCTATTCGGCCAAACTATGCAAGATAAGAAAAAAAATTAACATAGAAACATTGTTCACCCAGAAAAAATGTACACAGTTGCTTTGTTCATTTTTTAATAAGACACATAGTAGTTTTCGTTTCGATGTTGAGAAATACCATTAAAAATAAAAAATTCAAATTTATAGAACAACTACACAAAATATAGTCAAATTTGGACAGCAACATTTTTTGCCTAAAGCAGAATTCCTGGACCGAGCTACAGAAATTAATATAATATTAATTTATAATAATAGTTTTTAACATAATATAGAACATTTTTCATTTTGGACAAATTTTAATCGAGTGCGAAGCGCGAGACACGTGATGAGAATGTATTTGTTAAAGCCGAAGGAACTTTAACAAAAGAGAATTGAAAATCACCAGAGTACAGTTGACAATGATTAAACTATTAAATCTAAAAGGTCGGTGCAATAATGTAGGGGAAGTACAAAGACCGAGAGCGTAGCGCAAAATCCGACAGATGCGCGTCCGAGCCGCGTTCAAACTTGCAAGCCACGCGCTTATTGAGTGATAATAAAGTGCCCGCACAGCGGGAAGATTTTTTTTTAATGTACAGGAAATCAAGTCGGCTTCCAGTCATCTGCAGATAATTTTCATGTGAGGTGTACAGAAATGTGAAAATTTGTAGAAAAACCAATATGGACGACCCCTAAGACTGACTGTAAAAAATTAGGGACAGAGGGAGATCTACTTCATATACTGGTGATCAACGAGACATCTCAAACCAAGCGTGCACAATGGCGCAAGATGTCAGATACGGGGAAGTTGAAAGGTGGGAATGAATGCTAAAGATTACATTACACAAAATGGCGTGCTTAATCAGGCCATTTATTCGTTGGTCGAAATGAAAAGCCAGAACGTTCCAAGCAAGCAATGCTTATTCGACTGTGCCGTAAGAGATCCTACATCATTCTCGGCAGGTTCGCTCATATTTTACGTCCATGCTGAGGCTTTGTAAAACTTCCCCCTGCACGTATCAATTACACGTTCAATTATAATAAGCTTGTAATATCTGTATAATAAAACTGCTATCGGCATTGTTACTGACTTCCGCTACTTCAATGCCTCATTCGGGCCTCAATGTCCTAGAAATGCAATTTTGAACAGTTATATTGGCAGCTTCTACCCTGAAAAAATAAAAGATTTACTGAATTTATAATTAGAAGGGCTGTTGACCAAATTGCGGCAGTTCAAGTGCTAATAAGTATTTTAAATTTTATAAGGGCTGACAGAAAGTACTTGTTTATAGATACGAAAATAAAAAGCAGTGAAAATATGAATTGCAAAGGTATCAATTACATACGACTGCAGACAAAGAAAATGACTGTTCTGCCTTCAATCAATCGAGATATCGTGACTTTTGGTCGTAATAAAACAGATTTTTAGGTTCTTGAAGATGAACTTTTTGTTCAAAGGAACTTGTATTTCCAGATATGTAAAAATTAAGACCCTGAGGTCAGATACTGATATTCAATTACGAGTCTTTTAACCTGGCATTATAAGAACATCCGCTGTTTCAGGCTCATTATTCTGATTAATAAGTAATCTCAAAGGCAATGAGATTCTTTCTTTTTGTACTAGTATCGAAGTAGCAATTCATATACCCAATATCTGACTATAAGGGAATCTTCGTCGAATCAACATTTCTGTAAGTGTTTCTAATGATAAACTCTGCCATAGAATAAATCTGTCTCTTTCAATTCACAGGAAATTTTCAAAATTTAATTTCAAATCATGAAGCGATTTCCGATTTCCATGTGGCCCCGATCGGGTTTGCCATATGATGGCTGTAGCATGGCTACTTATATGGTTAGTTGTGAATTGCAGCGTCATCTACTCAGAGTCTCCGACCGCTCGACTTCCTGTATTTTCATATCATTCCCTATAATTACATGTAATTAGCAAGTGTGTTGATATCGAGTGTGATTCGAGAATGTTCACGGGAGATATTAAATTCTGATACGCAATGCCTATTTACTTCGACCATTCGAAGTTTTCTTTTATTGTGGAGACTGCTATAATTTTCAAGTGATAATATGATTCGAATGACCTTTTCAAGAATAATTATAATTTGAATTTGAAATATTTAATTTCAAAGCTTTATGCCAAAAGCGCAAAATACGCTACGGGTTTGATGCATTGTTACTATTCTTCATTTGCGCAATGAAGGCAAAGGTAAGTATATTAATTATATTCAAGATCAAACCTAACCTCAAAATAATGTAAGAATTTGTATTTGATTTTTTGTCACTGAATCTGAAGAATTTGAGACTTTAAACATTCTTATACAAGTAATTAATTATAAAAATGTTTCAAATTATAAATCAGCGATGAATTGAAATATTTTTCGTTTCGGGACGATTTGAAATAATAAAGTGGCTAGGAATAAGAGAAATTTAAAGAAGCCAGATCGGCCGTCCTTCTCTAACAGGATTGCCCGTCTGGGGCCACAGTTCTGCCAGGTGTAGGCCCGACCGGCGCCACTTCGAAATTTGTGCACAGGTTATAATATTATATAGATTTTAGATTCAGCCGAGAAGATAAAGTCGAATTTAAGAGAGAACCGCACTTCCTTTAATTCATCTAATATTTTGTAAAAATTCGCGTTTGTATAATACAGTATATTGTGCTACAAGTGCGGAAAGTAGGCAGTACCACACGAGTGTGAAGTTGGTTGTACAAGTCAGAGGCGAGTCGAAGGGGAGATGTTGGCAATTTGGAGTTGAGCCGAGGACGAGCTGGAAACGACACGAAGATGAGTCGATGGCAGGTACTGTAAACTTCACAGGAGTTGCAACTGTCTACTTTCAGCACCTGTTGCACACGATATTTTTTGTAACAAATGCAGGAAATTTTTTATTCGAAAAAAAAATAAAAAAATTTTTTTCGGAAATTTATGGTCAAATTATCCAAAATTGCCGAAAATTTCCAGAAATTTAAGGTATCCAAAGCTTTTGGGAAATAATCCAGAAAATTTCAAAAATTCCGGACATTTATTGAAAATTGCAGGTATTCAGAAATTACCAAAATTTTCGGTAATTTTCGGTGAATTATCGGTAATTTATCAGTCATGTATGGTAACTTATCACTTCGAGTTTGTCCAATCACTATTCACTACTCACAATCAGTCTCTCAAGCGTAAAATTATAATGAAGTGAGGTTATGATTCCAGCAGTCCTGGAAAGTAATTCTGAATCGAAATGCGTAAGCGAAACAGCAGGAAAATTTGAGTTGGCTCGAACTGCGCACGCGAAGCAGCTAGAAAAGTGTTATCTTTCTCTAAGAGCGCAAGCGCAGCAGCTACAAAAAGTCTTTTTATACCTGCTTTTACCACGGTTTTTGATTTGGTAACTTCCCACACGCAATACATGCCCCGAAAAGCGAACATTTCGTGCGTGCGATACAAAAAATATATTCTGTACATTTTATTCAGGCAAATCAACTTTGAATATTTTTAGTAAAATTGCCACCATTTTGTTAATTTCGAATATATATTGTTAATTTTCAGGTAGATTTGGAAAGAGGGCGATAAACCTCACTAGAATCTAGAAGGGAAATTCAAAATTTTATTTTTTTGAAAATACGTCAAAATTCAAATACATGCAACTTCATGAAAAATAGATGGTTCTAAAATCAGATAAATACCTGTCGTCACTTGCCTCTAAATACAACATATATTGTCACGAAGAGATTCTACAACCTGAAGTCTGATTTTAAATGGATTCGGTTATCAAACTTTTTAAAACTTTTTTCAAAAATTGGCTATCATCAATCATTTGTTCTGGTCCACTTCACACAGTTTAATTTTGTAATAATTAAATTGTAACTGTTTCAATAATATAAAATGAGAATCAATTTTCACAAATATATATATGTTTTTGCATAAAATTCACTAATTTCTTTATTTTATGCCATTTTTTAAATTTGCGTTCATCTAAGAAAAAAGATTTTGTAAATTTTATGCACGCAAATCGACTTTTAATATTTTTGGAAGAAGCCGCCTTTCTTTAGTTAATTTTCAAGATTTTGTTAATTTTCCGGATCCGGAGGAGTTTGAAAGAGGGCGATAAACCTCACCAGAGTCTAGAAGAAAAATTTAAATATTATTTTGTTATTGTTTTTTTTTTAATAGACGTCAAAATTCAAATACTTGCAACTTGAAGAAAAAAATTTTGTTCTTAAATTGGGGAAATACGTGTCGCCCAATTTCCTATAAAAAGAATCCTTATTCGCCCAAAGATTCTACAATTTGAAGTATATCTACCTGTCTCGTTTGAAATGGATACGATCAAAATTATTCTTTAACTTTTTCCAAAAATTGTCTTTCATGAATCATTTGAACATGTCCACTTTATATTATTTGATTTTGTGATTAATAAGTTGTAAATGTTTCAATACAAAATTAGAATCAATTTTTGAAGGTATATAATAAGTCCAATTTGAATGTGAAATATTTGGAAAGTTTCAATTTTAAATAGTACTGAGTTAGTGTTCAATAAGAATTAATTGATAACGCTAGGCTGGATATGAGGAAAGGGGTCACTAATTCACATAGTTTTGAATTTTTCTCAGTGAAAGTCCTGGATACATAAAATAAATTCGCTTACCAATACTAAAGTGACCCCAAATTTCAAAGATGTGTTTGTTGCCAATCAAGGAAGATTTCACCTATATATTCTTTACCTATGTAGTAACCAACCCAGAAGCAGCTTTTTGAAAGAGTCCATTATTCAAAAAGAAATCGTTACACGAAATTTGATATAAAATTATCCAAAAACCGAAAAATTCCGTTATGGTAAGTAGCATCTCGAGGGTCAGGTTCAACAATACGAAGGAATAAGGAATCAACGAAACGCGACTCCGTCACCTGTTGGCCATACATGGAGAGTCCGCACTCCTTGTAGAACCGTGGATGCTGAATTCGGCACTCAACTATGCTTCGTCCATCTCCTGAACTAAATTATCCTTCGTTTCTCGCTATTGGTCGGGTTGAAACCCGAAAGGAATCAAACAATAGTCAACACAATGGCGATACAAGAGCTACACAATCGCGGAATACAGTAAGCTGAATGCGATTTTTTTCTTCTTATTGTTCGGTTTTTTTCCTCTTCATATCTCTCCTACTCGACAATGCGACTCTAACGATCTCGACGGTTCGCGAAATCCAACGGATTTCGTCACTGCCTACCAGAATTTTTTTATAAATTTTTTTCGATGTTACTGTTTTTTTTTTCATATATATAAATGGTGGTATTGCAGGTCGAAGAATCGCAACAATATTTCGGCAATGGAAGTAAGTGAGATGAAGTGACTTCTTCTGATTTCGATTATTGTTCGATTATTGTCAAGCGTGAAAAGGAAACTGAATCGGACCTTCTTGGTGCTTGCATGACTTCTCGAAGCCACCGGTACAGATTTCAGATTCAGTCATCTCAGTGAAAGAAGGTAAGCAAGGTAAGAGGGAGGCGTGAAGGGGAAAGAAGAGCAAGAAGAAAAATAAGAAAGGGAAGAGCTGACGGGCCGGGTCTGCTCGGTGATCGCGCATTGGTGCACTGGTTAGCTCGATGTGTGCACAGTCGCCATGTTGAATCCCCTCTCTGCACACGTGTCGAGCACCTACACACGTGACAATATACATACGCGCCAGAGATTTTTCTCCGTGCATTCTCTCTTCGTCCGGACTTTAAAGCGAATCTTCTTGTTGATAAAAAAATGTTTTTTGTCGATGAACTCATAGTTTTTGATCTACTTAATCTAAACCAAAATGGTTATAATCGTTAGTTGTGAACTAAAATTTTCATTTAGCTCCGCTGGGATTTTTTTCACAACTAAAGGTAATAACCATGTTGGTTTAGGCTAATTAGATCAAAAACCGCCATTCTGTCGACAAAAAACTTTTTCACTAAGCTGCTCAACAAGATAAGATCAAAACTCGAATGTCAAAAAAAAATCGTAAGTTTAAAGATCTCATTCTCGTGCGTTGATGAGTAGTTTATTTATAGAATAGAGAAGAATAAATTGAATTTTGATGTTATGTTTTTTGTTGACTAGCGTAGTGTAATTGTTTTTTTATCGATAGAATGACGGGTTTTGATCTACATTCTACACAGTATAAACCAGAATGGTTTTAATCGTTAGACCATACCAGCAATCTGTCAGACCGGGGTTCCAATCGCAGCGAACCTGGACAGGAATTTTTTCACACCTAAACATTGAAACTGTTCTACTTCAGACTATGCAGATCAAAAACCGTCACTCCATCGACGAAAGAACAGAGAAGACTAAATTTGACAACGATTGGGAATTAATTTTACGTTTTCATAACACGAGGAATTATAACTAGGATTATGATTATTATTCAAATGATGAGCTTTTGTTTATATAATATATACCATACTCTATAGTATTATGCTGTACTATACATTATTATGAATATAGGTACTGCTACCATACTATAGCATTGCTGTTACTGGGTTGACACTAAAAACTCAATTATGTTTGCTGATATCGTTTTTTAGTTGATTCATGCGCAACCAATCTGTGCAGATTATTCAATTTTTCGAATTGAAAAAGTAATCATTCAAATAATCACACATTTCTAATAATTTTTAACTTCAATAAAATCTTTCGAACAATATTCACACAAAAAACGGATATCTTGAGCTTATTAGAGTCTCTATCTGAAAAAAATGCTAAGATCGAAATGAAATCCAGTTTCTTAGGAACTCTTTTATGCATCAAAAACAGAACATAAATTAAAATTAGTTTTCGAAATACAAAGAACACATTAGAGAGAAATTTATAACAAAGTGAAAGAAGAAAGAGAAACAGGAAAGCGTTGATCAAAAACAAACCTCTCACTCTTTTCTTATTCTTGCGTTGTCTTTTTTGTACTACACTGAGGAAACAACACGTTTCGAACCCTTCCTCATCAGGGATTATTTAAAGGAAAAATACAGGTGTGGATAATATAAACTTATATAAATGAAATTCAAAATCACACCCATCCCATTTCCACAATTTAAATCAATTACGGCCAACAGTCATACCACGCTGAAAAAACCAGTTCTCGTCAGATTACTGAAGTTAAGCAGCGTTGGGCGCGGTTAGTACTTGGATGGGTGACCATTCGAGAAAACTGAGTGCTGTTGGCACATCGTGGGTGTGGTAAGCCCACACTTGTAGTTATTTACTACAAGAAACTATCCACCTAGAAACACTACCCGAATCGGGTAGTGTCACGCCTACCCTGAAAGGGAAATGGCTTAATGGTATACGTTATTATTTTACATAGAGTTCTCACAGGAGAAAACTGGCATTTATATTAAAATTTAAAAGCGCTCTTTGGCTCCAAAAAAGCTGCAACAAAAAAGAACCCCTCTTGCTGTGAAGGAACCCAAAATAATCAATTGTTCCAAAGGAACCTAGAGTGTGAGTTTTAATAGAGACTTTCTGTAGAGAACTTATGTTTTGCTTCAAATCCGACCCCTCAATTGCAGTCTAGTTGTTCCTAATTAATGCACCTCATTAATTAAGATTGAATATCATTGTTAAATTCCTAAGAATTCATTCGCCACTCCTATAATTTAACTTATTTTTAGTCAGATTCAACTAATTTAGATTTGAAGTTGCGATTCTCTCAAATTCATACGGACTTCTTCAATTTCTCTCTCTTTTTTTCATAACCAAATTATTTTATGTTTAAAAAAAACTCTGGTCAGTTTCTTAGCCTCGTTATACATCCATCCATTCTTCCCCCTTTTAAAATTCCTTTATTCGGGAAACAGAATGTTTTGCTATTTAACTCTGGAACTACTGTTTCTAAAGTACTGTATTAAATCACCATTATGGAACTATATATGATTTGATATTAGCCGTTCAATAATAATGATTGCCCCGAGCGTGGTATTATGAGAAAGCGTGCTATGAATATTTATGAATAAGAGATTTTAAAAGTGGCTAATATGCATAATAACTCCCTAATGGTTGTTTGTTTGTTTCATTCACGTTCGACTTAAATGAGTAGTTTCGCTGGTTTGATCCGTCGTAATTAGAGCCCGAGGAGCACGCACCGCTGTGGGAGAAAAGCACTCGAGTGTGAACACGTCTGATCGACCATGCTAAAAACTCGCTTATCGCTAGATATAGTTTAGTTATATTTCGATTAGATCATTCAATACCGACTGCACCAGACCAACTCGAAATCAATTAGTGCTCATGCATAACGTATCGGCTGTATATTTGTTCCAATATTGCATAAATTATGGAAAATCATATCCCCAGGGGCAATAATGAATTTAGTACACAATACAGTAATAACACAGAACAAACTTGGGGTTCACTAAATTTTGCGGCTTGAATAAAAGCTGGTATCTTTTAGAACTTGAACTCCACTAGAAACCTGTGAAGACACAAGAGGGTTCCTTTGGAGAACACTTGAATAAAACAAAATACAGGTGCATTCACAAATCAAGCGCTTGCAACAAAAAGTTTCTTGCATATAAATAGGCCTTTATGTTTACAAGTTTACTACATAACCTGCAAATAATATTTATCTAGTCTGACACATGGGAAAGAAATCAGTTAAGATGGTTCGGCCATCTTGAAAGAATGAGAGATGAACGACTAACCAAACAAGTGTATAAAGGTAAAGTAAATGGCAGAATGCCCAGAGGTAGACCGCCAAAAGAATGGTTAGAATCTGTGAATGAGACACTAATCCGAAGAGACATAATAAGCGATAGAAACACAAGAGCTTGCATGAAAAAAATGCATGGACGTGAAGGAAGCTAGAGTCTAGAGCCTGAAGCCTAGAAGCTAGAGCCTGAAACAAAGACATTGGATACTTAATGGGCCCAAGTGGGGAACCACACATAACAATTTTGTGAGGCTCTTCACTTGGGGTGATCGCTAGAGAGATTGATCAGCAATCTGGGTCGGAGCAGTGTTGCGGAACGAACGTGCCATTTAAATGGCCATAAAAAAAAACACGAGAATTCTAGATCAATCTAAAATATCTATACCTTACACCTATATACCTATCTACCTTATACCTATATACCCACCTACACACTACTATTTTCCAAACGAGCAAGTCACGCCTACCCCGAAAGGGAAATGGCTTAATAATATAATAATAATAATTATTATTAATATTATATCTGTTCCAATTGCGATGGTACATTTTTTATTTATTCTCTTTATTTAATTATGTACATCAGAGTTCTATTAGATGTGTGTTTTAACGTAAAAGTTGTGTTATTAACTAGATAATATTTCAAAGTGGATAAAGCAAAAAATAGGTTCTTTGGAAAAAGTCTCTGTTAAAATTGGGTCCATTTGAAGATCATCGTTGTGGCTTCCTTTTCAACAATAGGGGTCTTTCTTCTTGCAGCTTCTTAGGAACCAAAAATTGGTCCTAATAGAAACCCCTGTGTTTTTTTGTGAAACAGTGCACGTAGTGAATTTTAATAGTCACTATATATAGCAAAATTTCTAATAATTTTAATGGAACTAAAGATTACTTTAACCGTCCAACCGTTATGATTTTCCTTATTTTATCTTTTACGGAAGAACTATCTTCATAGTTAAATGATTTTTTTCTAACATTTTTAAACAATTTTAAAATGAATGCAAGTCTGGTTATAATTGATTATTAAAATTGACTATGTTCAAATACTAGCAATATTATATACGCGCGCCACAGCGAGCGGGAAACACATTGGCCATTGCCAATTAATAATACACAAATATAAAACGAGATTACTATGATTCCAATTTCAAATTAAACAGTTTATTCACTCAAAAAATAATAATGTTAAAGGCATGGTTTCATCTTTCAGACAAATTTTTTTATATATTTTTTCACAGATTAATGTGAAAAGGGTCTTTTAAAATTGGAAAGCTACCCCAAAAAGCTACCTGAGAAAAATCTGATTTTTCATTCTTTCGGATTGCTTGGAATGCTTTTAAACTCAATCAAATCCTTTCGAATTCTTTGAATTTCCTTGAAATCTTCTGAATTTCTCCGAATTCCCAGATATATCTAAATTCATTTAAATTCTCTATATTATTTGAATTTCTTAAATTCGTGGGATTTCATGAATTTTAAGAACTCCCTGAACTCCAAGGACTTCAAAATAATGCAAAGAAATCTGAAGAATTCAGAATAATTAAAGGAATTCACGACATTCTATGAATTCAGGGTATTCAAGGAATTCAGAAGATTTGAACAATTTCAGGGGATTTGGAAAATTCATAGAATTTCAGGAATTTATAATATTCGGGAAATTTAGGGAATTCAGAATACTCAAGGATTTCAAAGTATTAAGCGCATTCAAAGAATTCACGGTATTTATGGTATTCCAGTATAACCTGAAATTCAGAGCATTTCAGAGCATTTATGGAATTCAAGAATTCTAGGAATTAAGAATGTTCAAGGTTATCAGAGAATTCAGAGGATAAAGAATTCAGGAGAATAAGAGAATTTCAGGGATTTCAGAGAATTTAGGGAGTTCAAGGAATTTAGGGACCCCAAAACATTTAAAGGATTCAGAGATTCTCAGGAATTCAGAGAATTCAGAAAATTTCAAATATTCAAGGATTTCAGGGATTGTAAATAAATAAATGATTCCAGAGAATGGGGTCGTTGCATGAATTTTAGGTAATATATTTTTTAAATACTGCATAACATTCTGACGACATTGTCGAGAAAAAAATGTTTAAGAAAAGTGTCGAAATCCCTATTAAAAAACTCTGTGACCTTGAAATGCCACGTCCTAAAAACCGCGTAACGAATCAGAATAATGATACATTGCCCAGAGGTAGACCGCCGAAAGAATGGTTAGAATCTGTGATTGAGACATTAATCCGAAAAGATATTAGAAGCCATAGAAACACGAGAGCTTGCATGAAAAAATGCATGGACGTGAAGGAAGCTAGAGTAGTATGCCAGGACAGAAAAGCGTGGCGACAAATAGTATGTAAACAGAGTGACAATAGAGTGACTGATGCCTGAAACAAAGACCTTGGATACTAATGGGCCTAAGTGGGGAACCACACATAACAATTTTGTGAGGATCTTCACTTGAGGAGATCGCTAGAGAGATTGATCAGCAATCTGGGTCGGAGCAGTGTTGCGAAACGAACGTGTCATTTAAATAAATGACACGAGAATTCTAGATCAATCTGAAATATCTATACCTTACGCCTATATACCTATCTACCTCATACATATATACCCATCTACACACTACTATTTTCCAACCGAGCAAGTCACGCCTACCCCGAAAGGGAAATGGCTTAATGGTATAATAATAATAACAAATAAAAATGGAAATACAGAATATTTCAGGAATTCAGGAAATTATTAATATTCTAAAACTTCAGGGAATTCAAAGATTTTCAAGAATTCAGAGAATCTGACAAATTTTCATCGCTCTAAATTTGAAAAAAAAAGAAATTACAATTTTTTAATCTAAGTTTTGAAAACTGAAAATTTTTTATTTCAAGGACTCTTAATTTTATATTTTACCATTTTTAGCTATATTCAAATTCCAAAAATTTCAATTTTACACACTCCTAATTTGAAAATGGTTCATTTTTAAGTTGTAAAATTAATTAATTTTCAGCTTTCAATACTTTCGTGTTATTTTTTTACAATTTTGACTATTTCTCATTTACAGGCTGCTCGCAATATCGAAGCCTTTGAATTGAGATTTATTCTACTATTTTAAAGTTTTTGATTTAAAATATATTGTTTAATTGCAATTGTTTATTCAAGGAATTGTGTAATCTGGACCTTTTAGATTAAAATGGATTTTTCAACTCATCATTGGTTGTAATAATAATTGTTTCTTCTACTATAAAATATAATTATTTTAAAAGATACAATTTCGAAAGATTTAAAAGTAAAACCAAACCATTTTCAATGTTTTGATATATGCTTTTAATTCAAGATTGTTGTAATATTTGAAATCATTCTGACTTTTTAATATAATAAACTAAAAACGTTAAAGACGTAATTACAAAATTGTAATTCCATTTGATTTTAGCTATTTAATCATTTTTACTGAAACTTATATCAGAAGTCAAAAAGGTTGAAGGCTTTTACTTTATTCCATGTATTCTGATTAATGAAAACATAAAAAATAAAACTTATGAACTGAAAAATAAAATTAAGGAAATACATGTAGTATAAGTAAACGTCAAATATATTCATTTCAGAAAGATCACCCGTGCAGAAATTGCCCCGGTTGGCCCTACTACAACAAGGTTTCTGGTCGGATCCCGGCCGGGCTACCCCTGGTTGGGTTTCATGGTCGGGAACCGACCGGGCCACATTTATCTCGAATCACCTAGTCGGGAGCCGGCCGGTTACTGGCCGGGTCAAACTTGGTTAGGTTTCATGGCCGCGAGCCGATCGGGCACTGGTCAGGATACTTTTTTTTGTAGGAATTACACATTTTTTAAGAGCCGTGACATTATCTAAGACGTACTTACGGTTGCTAGATAAATTATTATTTGACAAGTATGATTTAAAGATTTATTAGATCAGTAAAACAGAACTTAGCTTTTTTTAATTCATCAAAACAAAAAAACATTTAATTCTTTCCAATGTTTTAACTCATTAAGTAAAACTGTTATCGATTCTGCAATGTGCAACAGCAAAATTGTTACAATTTTCACAATTTTCTCTATTTTCAGACAATTTTTAGTCTGTACACTTTCAAATTTACCGCCATGTCTGACGCCTTCTGCGCCTGGCGTCGGCGTGGACACTTGCAAGTTTCAGTCTCGCACCTCGAACGAGAATGCATGTTGCACTAATGTCGCGTCGCCTCCTCGAAGTTCGCAAATAAAATCCGTTATTGAAATCAATCTTATTTCAGTAATCAGTTTGAAAACCCCACTTACTGCGCGAATAATAATTATTTTACATTAAAGTATAGTGTTGTGTATTCATTTTTTCCTTTCTTCCTTCCTAACGTCAAATCACCACGTGGTTTCCAAAATAAAACAATTGCTAGGAGATTCTAGCATCAGTAATTTAAACTCTACTCTAATTTCCTGGCGCAAATTTGTTAACTTGATTTTACATTTAAAGTTCACCGTATTCTTTACGATGAGCCTTAAAAGAAAAATCAAGTTACCAAATTTCTCGCCTGAAGCAAGACATTTTTAACCGCTCTGTGGCCGGGTTACCCGACCGGATCCCGGCCGGTATGAAAGCTGGAATCCGACCAGTGTACCGTGACGTTTTTAGTCGGATCCCGGCCGGGTATTAGTTTCCAGTTATAAATTTAATGTTTGGTAAAATTTGGAAGATTTAAAATTGATCACAAAAAATTTCATATTATAAATTCAACATTACTTCCTTTTACACCTATGTGTTTCCAAACTTTAAATAATAAAACGAACCAATTCGAAATGATTAAAATAAAAGTATTTGAAACTAACACACCGCTGTTTAATGCAAACAAATTTCATTTTAATCAAACAAAGTCTATCATTGATATTTAGTCAAACAAATGTTTCTTTGATTTATACAAACATGTTTATCTGAATTTTGTACATTATTATTATTAGTGATATTAAATATTCCATCTAACACTACGAATAGGCTGAAGAAAGGATGTATGCGAAAATATAAAATCCATGAAGGTATGGTGCGATCGCACTGAATCGTAAAATCATTGTTTCCACTATTTTTTTGATGAGCTCCGTGCCTCCGTGACGAGCAGCAATCGCATCACGCTGAAGAGCAATCGACTCGTTCAAATTGCTCCCCCATATCCCCAACCATCGTGGGATATCATGGATCATCGTAAAGCGAAGCAGCAGGGCGTTGACGAGGTATTCCCTGCAGAAAGCAGTAATTTTCAAAATCGAACCCCGCATTACGAACACCCATACACTATGCTCATCCTACTCACGATACAGAATTTACAATACCATTTCGCCCATGTCGAATTACCCACTGCACATATCTACACAACTGCGAATTATACGCTCCATCAAGTCTTCTAGGCTCTAAATTCATATTTACAATCAGTCCGGAAAAATCGAGATTTATCGTTCCTTTATTGCCAATTTCGATCGACAGTTACCTATCCTCAAGTCTATTCGTTGAATAGAAGTTTTTTCTGACTGTTTCGAGTTTATAATTAGTTTTAATTTACAGGTGCTCACTTTCAGATATTTCCAGATATTTACTTGAGGCAAATAATCACTGTAGGGATATCCTTAAAATAAAATAATACAAATAAATAGAGAGACGTACACTTTTCTTGGAAATATAGCCATTCATTATCGATCATTATGAGTAATTCCTGAAGGCGTTACAGATTCCGCAGAGCTAAAATATGTTAACTTTGTATCAAGAGCGTCACTATTCCAACAGATTGACGTTTAAATTGTAAAATTATACCAATAAACTTGAATGGTCGCAAGTCATTTTTCCAAGTGCCATTTGCCTCGCAATTATAGCGTCGCGAAGCTAATTTGAAGGTGAGCTGGAACATGCGAGTCAACTTTCAAGATCTTTGTGATAGATTTCATGTACACGTTATACATTACACAAACTCATAACAAGAAATTGATCATTTGTTTCCTTTGATACAACATTTCTGAAAAACGATTACTACCTGATCAAAAATCGGAAGACTTTCTGTAATATGTAATTAGAGAAAATGATTTTAATTGACGACTGTCAGAAACAGATTATATAGGAGAGAATGCGTCAGATTTTCATCCTGAACTTTGAATTCTAGATATTTATCCAAACTATCAAAAAAAAATTTACGCAGTGTCTCGTCGTCCCGAAATTCGGGTTGACTAGTGCAATATTTTTCATAAGCTTGGCTAGTCGTCCCGAATTTTCTGGTGGGGGGCGGGTAGGCACCCCTGTGATTGGCCATACAAATAATGTTGGTGAAACACCTACCCCTTTTCCAACGTCTCGTGGGGGCGGGAAGGCACCCCTGTGACTGGCCACATAAATAATATTGGTCCAACCCCCCTAATTTTTCGGGACGACTAGACACAGCCAAAAATTTAATATACAAAAAAAATTACTAATGATAGGCGGAGCTACTTAGACACTGATAATTTTTATTTTTTATTTTAGAACTTTTTATTTCCCTTTATGTACTAAAGAAAGGAGCAATAAGTTAAGTCAAGATGTTGCCTATATTAGAAAATTCTCGAAAATTCAAGTACTTTTAAATTACAAATATAACTCAAATTTCAAGGGTACTGTCAACTGAAAGTGATTTGCGTGCACTTGTGACTGAAAATTCATTTAAGAAAATCCTATAGATCGTATTTTCGATATGTTGAAATATTATTTTCAGTTTGATTTCACTAAAAAATTGTATAGCTTTCATTCTAGTGTTATCCACAGACATTTGAAACTATACATTCCACATAATAATGAAGACAGAATTCAGAATCGCTACCTAACCGAAGTCACTTCACATCCCTAGTAGAAATGTACGAACGGCGCAGTACTGACCCAGTACTGACTGCCGGTCTGGCAGTACTGACTCCCAGTACTGGGCCAGTGCTGGGCCAGTACTGGCTTGTAACGCTGTCCAGTACTGATTTTCGGAGCTTGTCCAGTACTGACTCAGTACTGACTATCAGTACTGGCACACTACTGGCATATAAATAGCTCCTTATAGCAATAGAATATTGCGCGATATCCCATTTAATTCTAATTATGTTCTGTATTGTCCCAGGGATATCGTAGGAATAATCAGGGAGTTAAATGGGATATAATGTGAAGTCTCAATATCATTACCGTATCCGTACAGCCCGCGTACACAGTCGCGACTAACAAAAATTATACGTCCGAGATATCCACATTCGGATATCTCGCAGCAGCAAGGGTCAGCTCGACCATAGTGCAATAGAAGAGCCTCGCCCTGCAGTAACCATCTTGTTGATCACGGTAGCATTTATGCCAAGTAAGTATGATTTTCGACGCCTCGACTCCTGTCTTAAACACTCGGCGCGCCCTTTCGACTGCGAGAGAGGCAAATCGTTGCGCGCCCTGGCGCACCACAGCCGAACTTTTGCCCAAGGCGGTAAGATTCAAATCTTCAAATTTTAAATCAAATCTTTTTATGTCCAATCTTTTATCCATGAATCGTGGTTTATCGTTCATACCATTATGAGAGTTAGATATATGAATATACAAACTTATTTATTAAAGCTAGAATAAAAATTATTGTTCAACATAATACATAATAAATAATTTACGATATCAGAATTTGATTAATTATTATTTATAGTGATTAATAATGCGATGAAATTGCAATATTATTATTTCAAGCATTTTACGTAGCTGAGCACCGTAGATTATTGTTAAACTATTGTAAAAAAATCTAATATACTAGATGAAAAAAAATCAACATGAATTAATGTTTTTCTCCTTTTTTTACGAAAGCGACTATTAATCATTATCATTATTATGAAAAGTTTCAATAAACTGCGTTACTGAATAAAAAGGGCAATCTATCCGGGCCTTATTCTTACCTGATCAGGGTCGTAAATACGGCCTTTTATCAGATTGCCTTAATTAAAAATAAGGCTAGCCTATCCGGGCCTTATTTGGACCTGATCAGGGCCGTTATATACATTTTTAAATCAGGCAACCTTATCAGGGCCTGGTACGAGCCTTTTTTCAAATAAGGCTAAAAAAGACATTTTCCACACGGGTCTCTTATGTTGACGCGCGTTGATTTGATCTTTAGAAAGTGGGATTAAAAAATATTTTACCATAAATTATATATATATATATAGAACATTTTAATAATTTTTATTTTTAGAGTTTGATTTTCTAGAACTCTTAACATGCTTTTTTATGTAGGGACTTCAATTTTTGAGTGAAAAAAAATCTTGTCCACGATTTGATATTTTTCATCCTTTGAAAACATTCTAGTAGCATTTTTAAGAATTTCTTTAACAAATAAGAATTTTTATTTACCACCGAACTGGTACTGATTCGGTCTTCAGACCAACGTTCTGCCAGTACTGGCAGGATTCCGGAGGTCAGTACTGGCTGTCAGTACTGAATGAGTACTCTGCCGGTGGTGAATTCCGGCATACCACGGACATTTCTACTAGGGATGTATTCAATTTTCAGATTCCAACATGATTTTCAGTTATATAAATTAACTACGAAGTCAAAAAACTTGATTTAATATTATCGTGATTGAATTTTGATGGACACTGTACACTCAGAAAAAAGTTTGGTTGATTCAAGAAAAATTTGGTTGGATCAAACAAATAAATACATTGCTATATGGTCAATATGGTTTGGTTGATTTAACCAAATTTTTTGGTTAATAAAGTTTGGTTGCTTGTAATAAATATTTTGGTTAATTCAACCAAATATTTTGGTTAATTCAAACAAATATTTTGATTGTTTCGTTCAATCAAAATGTATCTAGATCTTGACTTTTAAAAAATTGTATTCTAAGACAAAATCTTTTGATAACAAACTTTTGATAAGCATCACTTGCAGCATTAGAAAGCCGAACTTTCACCCAATTTGACAGAAAGGCTTTTTTCATACATTTGTGTGGGGTTCTTTCATCACTTATGAATTTTGAGGTTGGATTGCCTGCACCGGTGTGAACACTGGGAACTCAAAATGCGCTGCATACTGTTTCAGACCCGAGTTTTTTTTTAAAACGTTGACATTTTTAGTGTCCATTTGTTCGTATCACTCATTTTTTCACTAATTCGTGACACGTTGAGAAACTTTTCGACACGCAAACTGGTCACCGGCGTGGGCTGACATCATCTGTTTCGATATGTTTAGTGTAGTTAATGAAAGTATTTGGTAGAATCAACCAAATTATTTTGTTACTTCAATCAAATCATTTTCTAATAATTAATATATTCCGCTCAACACATTTATTTGCTTGAATCAAATAAACATGCTCAAATAAATAATTACTTTGAACTGACCAAATTAATTCTTTGTGTTTAAAAAAAACCAAAGGTTTATTTGCGCTGACCAAATTTTTTAGTTTCATCAAACAAATTAGGTTGAACAAACTGTTTTGTTGAATCAACCCAATCTTTTCTCTGAGTGTACATGAATTTTAGTATTAAGAGTGGAAAAAACTTGAATAATCCCATGCAGAAATCGCCATACTGGATCCATTTTACCGATCAGGCCCTGATCGGGTTGGCCCGGTCTGTCCCGGATAGGGTATAATTCGTGGTTTCAGCGTCGTGTCAGACCCGGTGGCCGGGTTACCGCCTACAACGACACCTAGTATGTGTTCTGTGAAGTAGTGAATGACGTGTGTGCAGTTTTGACAGCTGTTCAATTTTGAAATAAATTTCAAGTGTGATACGTGAAAAAGGATTCAATAAACAATGCCAAAGCGTAAAAGCACTCCGCGGGTTCAGAAACACCGTGCGATAACCAGGATACCATATTTACGAGACGGAAATGCAAGTAAGTAAATCACACTGATAGAAATGGACACGCTGATTTAACCATACGATCGTGGGTTGAAAAATTATGAGTATATTTATAATATAATACGTGTAATTCACTCACAAAGAGTATGAAATGCACTTACTGAAATATGATAAATACAAATTATTTATATTTGTGGTACAAAGCCGTAATATATGTGTTGCTATTATATGAAATGTGTAATTCTATAAACATTTACCTGAGCGAACTATCACGAAAATGTTGTCATTTAGCAATACCTTTTGAATGACTGATTTACCCGACTCGGTTTGTTTTGTTTACAACAGGCACATCTCGCTTGCGCCTGCGCGTCTGCCTTCATGAGCAACAAGAATTGGTTGGCCAAAACACACATCCTGTATGGCTGTATCTATACCAGCAATAAAATAGGGTTAATCTAATCATAAATATTGCTGTACCATATATTTATTTCTATCAGTGCAGTGAAACCTAACCTCAATATTAAAATTAATATTAAATTTGTTTATCAAGATTTATATATTCACGGCTATCCTCAATTGACATTATTAGTTTTTTTTAATTAATAGGAAATTATTCAGCTCATAATTTAATACCTATAAATAATTACGATCTCAATTTGTAAATATAAGGTTATATTCTAAGAAGACTGACAAACGTGTATTTAATTATATTTTAGGTTCTGAAGCTGATGATGAAGATGAAGAGGAAGAAAATATTAATTTGGATGAACCGGAAGCTGTGGGAAATGAAATCGATCGTGACTAACTTTGTTTTTTATTAATTATTTTAGAAAAAATACCCAAATTTTATAAATATTATCAACAGGAAATTAATCGGGATCCGGTCCGGGACCGAGCTGGCAGCCAGATCGGGCTGCCACGTTCGGCACTGATCGGGCCGTGTGTTTCATCACGGATCAGGCCCAGGTCGGTTTCCGGATCTGCGCCGGATTTGGCCAGATCCGAACCCGATCAGGGCCACGGAAAAATTTCTGCATGGGTTTATGTGAATTAAAATTCGTTTAGATTTTTCTAACAGTACTAGGAATTGTAATTAATATAAAATTGTTAAAAATTCAGATATGCAATATACGGAAAACTACCTATATGTAGGTATAAGTATAATTTTAGGTATTATTAATCCTGATAAATAAAAGTATTCTAATTTTTAGGTCAAAATTTGCTTCTTCACGAAAAAAATGTTTACTGTCTTCGAAAAGTTTTTGTTTAAATTATGAAAACCGATCCTATACCAAAATCTTCTATGAATGTGGAAAATTGACATTCTGAAGATGTGAGAAATGGATGTTGTTTAATAACCGTTTCATTGCGTGAACAGTCTGAACTGGAGCACTACTAAAATAGTATTGAAAATGTATTTATTGCGATTTTCTGAAGTTTGAATCCATATAAATTCCTTATGATCCCCGGAAGTATAACGATTTCGAAACCACGTGAGTTACGCTCACCCCAAAAAGGACTTTACTATTAGTGCTATAATAATTATTATAACAAGAATAATCATCATCAGGCACTTGACTCTGTTTGTGGTTGATGATGAAAAATTTGGTTCACCCGAGAGCAAGTTAAAAAAATATATGGGTTCGTGACTGATGATATATACCAGGACAGCCCCGTGCAAACTATATATTCAAAAATCAAACTCTAACAAAAATGCCTTCGGCATATTGGGCTGTAACCATTTTAAGCCTGAGAGAAAAACGAGCTTCCTCGTTTTCATAATAATGAGAAGAAGAAGAATGACACCAATGGATTCTCAATTTCTAGAAACAACATTTTGATTAATTACGCAAAAAGAATATCCATGTCCTTAATTCTAAGGCAGTCTCAAATAAAAATAGAATTCTTTATTTTATTTATGTTTTTTTTCAATTAAAGTAATGAGTGAAGCCCGTGTGGAAAAATTTCGTGGCAGTCTTGAATCATGCTAAAGTCAGTACAGTTTTTCTCAAGTCTGTCTATTCACGCAATAATAACCTGGCACTACACTGGCGCTTTCTAGTTTTACTACGTGTTTGATTCAAACCTTTCTGCTGTCTAGTCCCATTCTTGGCGCTATCTAGGAGTTCGTTACGAATTTGAATATATAAAGATTATCCAGATTTTAGCTAGTTTCTAGATAGAATCACGGTTTGGACTTAAACAAAAATGACAGGGGTGAATTTAGAAAATAATCGTTTTTGAATAAAAGATTTAGGAAATTACAATACACAATTGTACAAATGCTCAAGCAATAATTAATTGTAGACTATCACATATTTAAGATAGTAAACAATAATTGTTGAAGGTGATAGAAATCTTAATACAAGAACTGTAGTTTCAAGAACGATTTTTTGAAGAATGTTTAAAAACATTTTGTTTCAATTGACTTATATAGTGAAGTTATAATGAATTTATATTGAATTTATAATAATTATAATATGTATAATGCTATATAATATTTATGATATTCCAGAAAATCAAATATTATTATAAAAGATTCATTTAATTTATTTCAATTATTTATTGATTCCGTAAATGATAATTAAGCCTAACGTATTATTTATTTGAAATAATAAATAATCATTATTTCGTAGCCTAATCGCAAGTATAACATCATACAAACTTTATTTTTTTCAATGATTTATTCACAAATCAAGCACTTTTAATGTTTAAAAATTGTTCATGTTTTATTGAAATAAATATTAGGATGCAATGAATTGAAATTCATGTCCGACAAAAAAGAAAAAAAATTAACTTTTAGATGGCCGAGGTGTTAAGGCGACGGGACAAAGTTACAGCAATAGAATAGGAAGTTACATCAGAAGTTCGACACCCGGCGTATGTACAAGAGATTTGCGGAAACTCATTCCTTCATTTTTTTTTTGTACAAAAACTTTTTTTATATTTTTAATTAACTGCAAAATCTATATATTGGACTTTTATGGCATAAAAAATAATATATTATTTAATTATTAATTATTTTTTATCAAAATTGCCGATCTGTCTAGAAACTAGTCGATCCGAGCGTTACATCCCGGTCTAGCCACTGGATAATCAGCCTGTGGCGCGCCAGTTCGACTCAAGGCGGACTGGACAGAAACAGTACAGCGCCACGAAATTTTTCCACACGGGAGTAATCTGCTGGTATCGATTAATGGCTGACTTATTCTAGCTTAATTCACTAATTATGTTAAAATGAATTAATTATTAGTAAAATTTTAACGCATTTCTTAGTCAAATTTAACTATTTGTTTGTAAAAAAAGTTACCAAAACAGTAATTATTCCCGTGTGGAAAAATTTCGTGGCAGTCTTGAATCATGCTAAAGCCAGTACAGTTTTTCTCAAGCCGGTCTATTCACGCCACACTAGACTGGCGCTACACTGGCGCTGTCTAGTTTTGCTATGTGTTTGATTCAAAACTTTCTGCTGTCTAGTCCCAGTCTTGGCGCTATCTAGGAGTTCGTTACGAATTTGAATATATAAAGATTGTCCAGATTTTAGCTAGTTCCTAGATAGAATCACGGTTTGGACTTAAACAAAAATTACAGAGATGAATTCAGAAAATAATCATTTTTGAATCAAAGATTTAGGAAATTACAATACACAATTGCACAAATTCTTAAGCAATAATTAATTGTACACTATTACATATTTAAGATAGTAAACAATAATGGTTAAAGGTGATCAAAATCTTAATACAAGAACTGTATTCTTAAGAACGATTTTTTTAAGAATGTTTAAAAACATTTTTTTTTCAATTGAATTATATAGTGAAGTTATAATAAATTTATATTGAATTGATAATAATTATAATATGTATAATGCTATGTACAATATTGATGATATTCAAGAAAATCAAATATTATTATAAATGATTTATTTAATTTATTTTAATTATTTATTGATTGCGTAAATGATAATTAAGCCTAACGTATTAATTATTTGAAATAGTAAAAAAAAATCATTATTTCATAGCCTAACCGCAAGAAAATCATACAAACTTTATTTTTTTCAATGATTTATTCACACATCAAGCAATTTTAATGCTTAAAAATTGTTCATGTTTTATTCAAATAAATATTAGGATGTAATGAACTGAAATTCATATCCGACGAAAATAAAAAAAATTTAACTTTTAGATGGCCGAGGTGTTAAGGCGACGGGACAAAGTTACAACAATATAATAGGAAGTTACATTAGAAGTTCGACGCCCGGCGTATGTACAAGAGATTTGCGGAAACTCATTTCTTCTTTTTTTTTGTACAAAAACTTTTTTTATATTTTTAATTAACTGCAAAATCTATATATTAGACTTTGATGGCATCAAAAATAATTATAGTATTTAATTATTAATTATTTTTTATCAAAATAGCCGATCTGTCTAGAAACTAGTCGATCCGAGCGTTACATCCCAGTCTAGCCACTGGACAGTCAGCCTGTGGAGCGCCAGTGTCGACTCAAGGCGGACTGGACAGAAACAGTACAGCGCCACGAAATTTTTCCACACGGGTTTATCAAAAACTTATACATTCAAGAAGTCTATTCTGTACTTTTAAATTCAACTTTATATTATTTTTGACGAAAAAAGAAACTAGAGGTTAATACCCTGTCAATACCAGTGAACTATCGCCAGAGACCCAAAATACTGGCTTAATTTTTACCTGCGCCATAAAAAAACATATAACGCTATTAATTATAACACCATGAGATATATCAAATCTTCAGAAATTTTCTATATACACTGTAAAAAAAGTGTAATTTCAGGGTTCACTGAAGGTATTACAAGTTTCAAATAGGACTATAAAAAACAGTCTCCAGTGGTACTGATTTAATTCGCTTCAGTCTTAAAATGAGACCACTGCTCGGGAATCCCGGAGTCATTTGTTTTGCATTAAAAATAACAGCATGAATTCATCCTATTCAAAAACAGGACACGTCGAGTCTAACATAATACCTCCCTACAAAAAATGATGCCGTAAAAAAAGAGAACTCTAATTTTTGCATATAGAACCGCGGGGTATTATCAAAACGTTATTCACAATTTGTGTTGTAATTTTTCAATTTTCGAAACAGCATTCAAACTTTTATACGTATATTAGCTTCAAAAACTGAGTGAACATTTTTTAAAGTATTTGTCAACGTAGATGGTATTTGTGAAAACGGAATTGGAAGTTTTTAATAGCATTTTTTTAAAAGTCATGCACAACTTTTAACATAGTCATTAAAACGGATATACGGGCACAACGGTCATAAGACTGGATATCAACTCATTCAAACATCTTGATCCAGCTTTATAATAAAAATTATTCATGGAAATTCTAGATACAAAGAAGAATTGCAACTAAATAAACCAACAATTGGAATGCAAAAAGAAACACTTTTATTAGCAAGATGGGACACGAAGGCGTGCAGGCCCAACCTTAGCGTGAACGACGTTTAAGATATCCAACAGCGTTGAAAATCCTTTCAATCCCACTCTAAGAGTTCATCCCCACTTCCATTTATCGTCCATCATCTCCCCTGCGACAAGAAACACTCCAGAGTCCAGACGTATTAATTAAACGACTCATTTTCATCGCACGACAAAAACGTGAGTTTAACGCCCATCGCCAACTAATGCGATTCCCCCTTTGGCTTGATGCTGGTTGCGCTCAAGGGGAAGAAACCGGGGTCCTTCTATGCAGCAACCAATCCCAACGCTTCAGGTACACGCCCGTTGGACGTTTAGTTCCACCAAACACGCCTACTTCGGGTCGATCACCCCCTCCAGTCCTGGAATCGTGGATTCCTAGGGGGGGAGCTGGACTCCCCCACCAAGCCGGTTCGAACTCTCGTTTAGCCGGTAATTTTCTCAAACACTACCAAGCAGTCAGGCCACAAGCATCCGACCGATCTCGAAGCGGAGCTCGAATCACTTGCCGCGCGTTTGCCATTCCTGTTTTGACAGTGACGAGTGGATCCGTGTGATTTTTTATGACGAGTGAGTTCAACGTGAAGTTCAGTGTGTGCAATTGCTGGAATTATTTAAGCTAATCCATTTCTGGATTTAAAAAATTCATTAATTAAAACCAATACGTGTGCTCTTCAGGAATGAGCTTCTTATGACTGAGATTAAAACCCAAAAGTGATTTAATAACTACTCCCCTGAACCCTGAATTTGAGTTTGGTAGTGATAAAACGTCGTATAGAGATAATGACAATGTGACACGTTTGAGTGCTGCGGTTTTCGCGAGATTATCTTCCAAAATAAATGAAATAAGTGTAACAATAGACTCTATAGCTGATGATTAGTTGCCAAAGTGGAGTGATCAGTGTTTACAAACCGAGTTGGTTTTGCCTTCAGTGATATACTAACCGACGGATAGCTATCGGTTGATACAGTTGAACATTCTCCTAATATCCGTAGATCAAAGAAGACATCTTTAGTCTAGATTTAGCCAATGGCATCTATCAGGATGAAAGAGACTTAGGACCCAATTGTTCCCAACAGCTTCAAAATTCTTGAGAAGGGGTCTTTCTGGCAGAGCCTGGGCGTCACGCCACATACGATGATGCCGCTCGCGCCGACGCCAATTGTTCCTGTGCCCTCCAAGCCTAAAATCGGCTTCAGCATCGACTCCATCGTCGGCGGTGGTCGGGATGATCGACTGGAGCGAGTGGAGATAGAGCGCGATGATGGGAGTCCCATGGATGTCATCGAAGGTTCCTCTTCTCCAAGGAATCGACGGCTCAATGCGAGATCTCCTGGTGCTCACTCCGAAGAATCCGATAGGCCTCATTCTAGGAGTTCCTCGGTGGAGTCATACCCTAATTCCCGACGGACACCCTCGCACAATAGTCATCACCTTCATCATCACCATCATCACCTAACTCTCGCCAGTCATCTGGATTACAGTAGAAACACTACCCATAGTCACAGCGGAGGTTCCACGCCTAACAACAGTCCCAGTCCGCCACACAGGATATCGCATGGTGATTCTCCTGTTGGTTCACATCCCCAACCACCTCCAGGTGTCGTCAGACCTAGTCCAAATTACCTCGCACCGCCTCCTGGTGCAGCAACGGCTGCAGCAGTTGCCGCGGAGCAGCTCAAGTCTCTTTATGGAATACCTGGTCATGGTCCCACTGGGCCGCAATCTGGTCAGAACGAGTACCATTCGCAACATTTGGCTCTAGCGGCGAATATTGCTGCGGCTCAGCATTTCCAAGCGGCAAATTTGGCCGTGGCCCTTCAGGCGCATCATGGTGGATCTCCACATGGACCTCCTCATGGACCCTATTCTCATGGAGGTGGACCTGGTGGACCTCATCCACCACCTCATCCACACCAACCTCCTAGGGATAGCTATCCACTCTATCCGTGGTTGCTGTCCAGACACGGGAGGATCTTCCCTCATAGATTTCCTGGAGGTAAGACGATTTTTTGATAGTGAGTTTTAATAGTCTTTAATTATAGAAAATCGGGATTTATAGAAAAGTATGATGTAGGATTTGTGTATTATAAGGAAGGTGTATTCTTTATCAGCATAGGTGTCTAGTGGTTTTTCCATTTCTTATTAATTTGATAAAGACTGTATGTGAAATTCGTTCAGATGATTAGTATTTCATATATTATTAATGCTCTTGTTAGCCGAAATAGCATAAAGATAACGTTGTCTTAGAAGTGCACATTTGATTTGAGGTATTTTTCTTTTGAACTCTTATCTTTATTAGAAAGGTGGAATTAAATTTACAATAATCTTGAACCAAACCCTATCAGTGTTTTTAATTGATTTAAATAATTTTTAACAGTAGATATTCTTTCCATATACATAGTTCCGGCAATAGTTTTTTGACCTTAGTGTCTTTTTGCTAGATGTAGGTGATGCACAACAAATATTATCTGATGTTTTAAATGCTTAAATTAACCGAGAAAATATAATAGTTTTTTTTACGGAAGGCATTTCTTTACATGTAGTAAACATAGAGCATGTTATTCATTTAACTGAGGTCGTTCTGCGACTTTATCAACGATTTCATAACCAACAACATAACAGTGTAATTTGTTATCAGCGTTTTAAGTAATCGGGTGAAGTTCCTTCAACTGTTATTCATTTAGAATCGTGAATATCATGCTTGCTTTAAATTTTGGAGCATATCATTGCATATATCGGTCGACTGATTAAAAATTACAGATAAAAGTTCTCGTGACGCATACGCGAAAAGTCACACTTAATTTCAAATTAGACATTTATTTCCTTATCCATGGATATATTATAATTTTTAAGCCATCATACATACTATGCGGTTGCATTCTTAATAATATTTATTAGAATTTGTTCCATATTCAAGGAAATAAATACACTTAAACTCACAAATTGAACAAATATTACCTACTTTAAATAGAGGAATTTTAATTGAAGAAATAACCTAGTCAGAGCAAAAAATATTCAAACTAAAACGCTGCACAAAATTCATGCTAAAAACGATAATAAACTTTGCAATAAACAAAAAATTTCTGTTTCGATGTATATTGCAGATTAAGCAAGTTCCGTGATCCAGATTTTGTAATGCGTTGTCCACATTATAGTCAACATTATACGCTTATCATAAAACCATGCATTGATTTGAAAGCGTATTATTCAAAACAAAATATATGCGTCATTGAATAATCGCGTCTGTTATCTACAGTGTTTCGTTGCGATAAATAACTAATATGGATCGATGGGTTTCAGTTTCTCGCTTCCCTTATCAGTCACGTGGGATTTTCATTCTATCATTGTCACTAATAGTTAACTAATGAGACCAGTAAGACACACCCCCACTGATAAGAAAGAACCACCTGCAAAATAATCTCACAATTACTGTATTGAAAAATATTTCAAGTAAATATTCTTCAAAGTATTTTCAGTTGAAAAAATATTGTAACAGCTAGCTCATTGTTCATTTAATTTCCTAGGGGCTTCTGAACCTTGAACTATAATAATAAAAGTATACTTAAGAAACAATAAATTACGCTTTTTGTAGAAGAGTGAAAATGCTACCATGCTCTAGAATCCAATTCATAAAAGGAATAAACAGCTGCAGTCATATTTATGATACACCTCGAACAATGCATACCATCACTTATGACTTATTAGATCTTAAAATTATCAAATTTAATTCGTTCTTTGTCAATAGAACTCACTTTTGACATAATAAAGTGCGGAAAAAATTGTATTAAATTTCCCCTACAAATATTAAGTCAACAGTACATCTTCTCAAAACGTAAATCATGAATCTTTTACAAGAAAATGAAAACAAGATTTTATATAATAATTCTGTTAGTCTTCTGCAAGAAAGTACCAACTTAAGATAGTGAATCAAAATGAAAGAAATGAGACAGGTTCTTAATGAATACTCCGAACAAGTTGCAGGAAAAGAAAGTGTTTTAAATCAAGAGGTTTCAACACACGGTCTCATTAGTTTTTCTCAATCTCACTGCACTAAATAAATCCTCCTCCAGTTCCTTTTCTTTTTCCCAGGAAAGGAAAACGTAATACATTGAAGATTGTTTTCCTTGAAAATATATTTCCTTTCTAATGCAAAAGGTATTCACTGATGCATGAATTTTGGTTGGAAAGTGAAATTACTAGAGCATTTTTTAGTTTCATTGGAGGTAACGAGGCGTCGAGGAGCTAATCTTTCTCCCATAGGGCATGAATTCCTGGTATAAACAGACACCTTGACGATTGCAAACTAAATGTGTAATAGTCGTCAAGATGCCTAAGGCAATTGTTACTACTTGTACGTGCTTCGATCGCCTTACTTACGAGGTCAGCCTTGCGAGAGAACTTCTCGTTTAGTGATCGATAATTACCATAAATCTATCCTGGATCAGCGTGTACCTTATATACATTTACGGTCGAACGGAGGTAGGATATCATCCCGTAGAAATACGTACTTGGGAATCTTCTGCGAAACTATTTCCGACGGAAAAACTGCAATGACGCCATTTTTGTCGTCGGATCTTGCCTACCAGTCCGATTGTAACCTTATGTGTCAGTCCAAGAATTTCGCGCTAAATCTGATCATAAAACGAAATCAAGAGGTGTTAATTCAATTGAGAGACTTTCTGTCAACGAAAATGACACCATAATAAATAGGATCTGATACTGAAACCTGTACCTGTAGATTAAAGAAAATTTAAGGTATTTAAGACCAAATATTAAAAGTTTTTATATTCTTCCGATAATTTCATTACAACTTTCGATACTTGATATTTGATTCCAATCAATGTTCTATCGACAAAGTCTTATTTTGCCTACAGAATCCATTTTGCATGTAATGAACGATTAGTATGATTTACCAGTACCGCCTTCTTCCAGAGGGTTTTTAATTAATGATCGCCAATACAAGCGAATGCTTTCTAGGCGACAGGTTGATGTCGATTTATCTAGTAATTAGCGTGCATCACTAACCACTTTTCTAATCGAAAACCAGTTTCTTCCTTTTTATCTTTTTCTACAAGTCTACTTTGATAAGGAAGGCGCGTAACTCTTTGATTTGTATAGAAAAATTATATTGCTTCAATTGCTAATCAAGTACCAATTAAGAATAACCGTTTTATTTTAAAAACGGTCCTGGTGAAATTAACTTCAGTGTTGGAAAAATCTGTATTAAATTTAATACACATGTATTTGAAGGTATTTGCATACACGTTAGTTGAAATTTAATATACATTAAAATTTAAATATAATATACAGGTCGATTTAATTGCTTTTTATGATTATAGTACAACGTACATGTGGAACTCTTTCCAAAATTTGCCCTAAATGGTAGAAATTTAGAGTGAGTACATTTGATTGTGGGTTAGGTCTGTCATTTATTTACGTAATTGAACTTTTCGACTTAAAATCCAATTTTATTTTTGATTAACTGTAAGAAGGTATCATGTTTTATTATTAAGAATAGAAAATTACTGCTAATCTTATTTTTACTTTGTGTAAAATGGTGTAATTGTGTAAAATGTGTAAAATTGTGTAAAATGTGTAAAATTATCTGAGCGATTATCATGAATGTATATGAAATTTAATAAACACGTACCTAAATAGAGATTTCATATGATTGAGATATTAATTTAATATACATTGGTATTTTAAATTTAATAATATTTTTAACAGTGTTCGTTATTCATGATTTGAATTATTCAGAAGTAAATACTACTCTTTACTGTCAAGATCTGGCTAATAACAATTTGTTTGTTAATTAAAAAAAAATGTTAATCAGTAACCTTGATTCGAACCGAAAAATTGGTTTCGTGAAACTAAATGCAACAGAAGTTACAAAAGGTGGTTAATCACCATTATTTAAGTACCATTTACCCTCGGACAGGCTCTACGGGGTGTCCTTTTTTTGACAATGGTCGGCCCAGTTTTTTCGGTAGGTCGTCATCGTTCCACGCGTTCGTCACCTCCCGCTCTCTCTTGCTTTGTGTTTCGAGCCTATCCCCAAGCCCATTTTTCTGTCACCCAGTCTTTTTCTCTTTTTAGTTCGAATACCAGGGGGCTGGACGTTTTACAATTTTGTCGAGTGACTTCTTTATATGTTTTTCACTCTATGTCTGATGACAGCCTTTTATTCGGCTAACCGACATCTTCATAAAGCCCTCTGTGACAATTTGATTCGTTTCCCAAGCTCTCAGTGACATCGTTGACGCGCTTTAGACCAATTCAATAGACTTCGCAAAAAAATGGATGTGCCTCTTCATATATTTAAGTGGAAATCGGATAGGTTATTTTTCTGGGAATGATCCTCTTTGAATTTAAAGTGGGGTTTCTTTCATTAATATTTTTATATTGTGTAGAAGAAACTTGAGATTTTTGGGAATCTTAACTTCGAAGATTTGAGTAATTTCGTTGTATATTTATGAGTAAAAATTGTAGCATTATTATAGTCCTCGTGTTGCTTGAATGATTCATCATGTGATTAACCATATGTGCGCAGGCCGTCTGCGCATGAACGCTCTAATGATCGTTATTAGCTGATTCGATTATGCTTTAAACGGGCACCCTCGTAAAACACTTATTTCGCGAAAGGGGAACGCAAAGACTCTTTCTCAAATGCTTTTCAGAATTAAACTGTATATGACTCACATAAAAACGCTCTTCTAGTTAGCAACATTTTAAAGTTATGTGTCAAATTCTTTCTCGGAACAGAGTGGTAACAATTTATAAACAATTTTCAGCCTTATTTTCCTAATTCTAACAATACGCAATATTGTTTCACCATTTGAATAAATTGTACTGAAGTTTCTCAAGGAAGTATCGCAATAAATTTTCACATTCCGAGTAAATCACAAAGCGGAAGTGAGAGAAGGAAAAGTGGCAAATCAGATGCTGTGTGTATCCTGTTTATCCATGAATCTTATGATTATTACTCGCTTCTCAATATGCATTAGTGCAACTCGTTCAGCAATTATGAAAGAATTATCAGAAGGAAGAAGCAAACAAGTGAAATAAAACACGTACTTGGTTCGCAATAATTAAAAAGGCATTAGGCACCTGCAAGAATAGCATTCGAGCTCTTGGTTATGATACCTCTAATTTGTTTGAATTTAAAAATGCACTTAATCCTCGCATGTTGCATCTTCTAGAAAGTATTGACGAGATTTGATACTATTTTTTGTTAGATTTTTATGGTGTTTAGTCTTGTTTTTTTGGTAATTTCGAATTGCCCTAGGCACATCAGCTGCAACGTTTTAGCGCAAGCTTCTCGTAATTACAGGTCGTCCTCCTCGGAATAAGCCAAGGCGCTGCGCCCGAAGGCTAAGTCTAGGAAGCAGTGAGCTGCCTAGACGAGAATGCTCTGCAGGGAGCCTAATCTTTGAGAAACTCTCAGGATCTCTCATAATCGAGATCGTACTAGCATTACTTTCGAGAATCGAGAGAACCTCTCTGAGTATTCACTATCTCGATTTATGCGCCGTGATTGGCCGGTATTCGTGGGTAAATCTCAAATGGCCGCACACCCGATATCTATCTGGTACCACGTTCTTCCGCCATGCTTTTGCATTTACCTCCACAGTCTACCCTCCATACGTTGTTCTCTTGTTCCACAAAGGGGTTTCAACTGCCAGTGAATAGGGTCTAACAATGTCTTGCGATCTGATCATTTTCCGGAGTTTGAGGTCCACCATGAAAGTCGTTTACTCTGTTTGAAAATAGAAAATTGAGTATCTTGAAGTCATAAAGCTTCTTAGATAAGGATTTAATAGATTTTGTGTTAAATTAGGTTCTAAATGTAACTACAATGTTAAATTGAAGCATTAGTTCAACGAACATTATATGAACAGAGATTTTTACTCACTGAAATCTATGTTCATTTCGTTCATTTTTTTTGTACGGAAACTCGTATGTGGTAGCATTAAAATTGGATTTCTTTTTTAATTCTTCGAAAGTTTCTCTCAATTATTCAAATCAAATTATATTCAGAGAAAAATAAAATTCATTATAAAAAATATACATAAACATTTTAATACTTTTGTAAGGTTGTATCATTAACCTAGGTACTTATAACAAATACACTGTTAAAAATGTTTGTAAATTTAATATAGATTTACTATACATTTGTATAGTAAATCTAAAAACTCGGTCCAGGAAATAGTAATTAAGAGGCTGCATAGTAAATTTCATATACATGTATATTGGTCAACTCTTAGAAAAGTCAGGTAAATTCACTTTACACAAATTAAAATTAATGTTGGCAGTAATCGTTAATTCCAAATAATAAAGCATGATATTTTTTTCTAGTTAAACATAAATTATACAGGTTTTTAAGTGGAAAAGTTCAATTAAGCGAATAATTAAGACACCTAACCTAAAAGCAGCGGTTGTTTTGTTAAAATTCTGACATTTACAGTGAATTTTGAAGAAAATCCCACCTATACGTTGCACTTTGATTATAAATATGAATTTAGTCGATGAATTGTAGGTTATTACTTTATTTTTTAATATTTGACAAGATTTGTGTGCATCAAAGAACTTTCAACTTTCACGCGCTCTGTTTTACTATACATGTATATTAATTTTACCAGATGATGGTATATTAAATTTACTACACGTATATGCATATTGCTTCCATTACATTTATAGTAAAATCGCTATAGAAATTTCTAACAGTGTAGGTTTATGTTTTTAAACTTAAAAACAATGTTTTAACTGCAAAAACACTTTTATCATAAGATAAAAAAGTCTTCTCCTTCAAATGTCCAGAATTTTAATTTAATAATAATTTAAAATATTCTCGAAAATATCAAAGTATCTTATTATTCCTTGAACAGGAATTATTTAACTTTTTTTAAAATATTGTATTTTTTTCTAAAAATGTTTTGAATATATACTTATTATAATTTATACTTTATAATAAATCTTGAAATGATTATTGAAATTATGTGATTGGCTCATTAGAGATGAATAAATCTTTTATAATTCTATGAAATAATATACCCAAATACCGAGTTTTGACGCTTCATAACAGGCTGTTCTTCGTTCATAGAATTGCGATAATTATTTAAGACAATGTTGCTACTTGCTAACCTTGTTGTATAATTAGTAATTCATAATCCAGTATTTAAATTTAAACGTCGAAAATTTAGCGCTACCGTGGACGCATTTCCGAATTATATTGAATTATAATTTTGATTGAATTTTAATGAAACGTAATATCAGTAGCAAGTAGAATTTTACATACTTTTCTCCAGCATAATTTCTGCTAGTTTTGACAATGAAGTGAAGTTGTTTCTTTTTTAAGATGGTTATAACAATTGGATCCAGATGAAATAAGCTCAGGATGAAGGCTGATGTTTGCTCTTTGAAAAATTAAGATTTGTTTAATGTTTTTTTAGAATTGCTAATATAAATTTAGTCAGTATAAGGCAATTAGTGTTAATTAACTTATAAAACAAATTAAAGATCATTGAAAAACGCTATTTGGCGCACGCTTGGGATTGCTTATTCGGATATTGCAATATAAAGTACAAATTTTATTTATCAAGCTTGCTTTAATATTTGTTTCTTATTTTGCATTAAATTTTATTCTCAACTACCCTGAAAAATTTATCGTTTCAATAAATTTATATTATTACAATTCATAATATGCATTTGTATTGAAACATACGTATTTTCATTGTCTTGTTTAAATAATTTAAAACAAGTTCGCATCCAATAAAAAAACAATTTTGTTATTAAACACTTTGTTGCATTTTGTGTCGTATTTCCATAAATTTAATTTGTGTATTTTCAATGTTATTTTTTACGAGTTAAACTAGAAATACACATCCTAGCCTAAGCGGTTTTGAGCAAATTTGTAGATATAATTTAGGCAAAAAATTTTTTAAAATAAAATAATATTGTAGCTTATGACCTTCCTCCAAAAAGGTTATTTTTCTATTTCTAATATATTTTTATAACAAGAGTTTATAAAAAATTTGCAGATTTTTTTTGGTTGAACAACTTTTGTCTTTTCATTTTTTTTGTCTGTTGTGTCGTTTTTCCAAAAGTTTAATTGTTTTATTTTTAATCTTCTTTTTTACGATTAAAAGAAAATCTACTTGTTCTATCGAAAAATTATCAATAACAAATTTGTAAATCCTTTTTGGGTGAACAACTTTTGTCTATCAATTTTTTTCGTATACCCTGTGTCGTTTTCCAAAAAATTTAATTTTTTTATCTTTAATGTTATTTTTTACGAATCAAACCACAACTACGCGTCATATCAAAAAAATTACTGATGGCAAATTTGTAGATCTTTCTTGGATGAGCAACTTTTGTCAAATCATTTTTTTATGGTTTATGTCGTTTTTCCAAAAATGAAATTTTTTATTTGTTATTTTTGTTTTTTACGAATAAAACAAAAACCACGCATCCTATCAAAAAATAATTTTAAAAACAGATTTGTAGCTCTTTTTCGGTTAACAATTTTTGTCTCCTTTTTTTCGTAGCTTGTGTCTTTTGTCTAAAAATTTTTATTTTCAATGTTTTTTACGAATTTATACAAAAACTGCGCGTCTCCTTTTTTTTCGTAGCTTGTGTCGTTTGTCCAAAAATTATATTTTTGTATTTTCAATGCTGTTTTTTACGAATTTATACAAAAACTGCACGTTCTATTAAAAAGTGATCAGGAACAAATTTGTAAATCTTTTCTGTATGCATAATTTTTGTTTTGTCATCTTTTCTCGTATTTTGTATAGCTTGACCGCAACATGGTTTGTTTTCTTGAATTTTGTAAATAATATCACTCTGGTAATTTGTTTTTTATCGGAAAAAGTCATGGAGATAAATTATTCGTCTTTTTGAATACTACGAACAACCCAGGATAGAATTTTCAAATTCTGAAAAAAGGTCTCAAAAATTTTGAAAATGCTCTAACTTTTTGAATTTTCATCCAAAATGGCTGGCTAACGAACTTGACCTTAATGTAGGGCAGCAAAAGAGTGTACCAAAGACCAATCCAATCTGTCAGTTCTCTCGAAAATTATAGTGCTCGCAGACATACATTCATACATACAGCCATACAGGCAGACAGACATACACATTCGTAAAAACCTATTTTTTGGGTTCGGGGGGTCGTAAAACGTGGACATTTGACAAAAACTAGGGGGGGGGGGGGGTCAAATTTTACACAAATATAATACCTTCTCTGATGAGAATGTAATATATAAAATTCTACTTTATTTCTTGCAAAAAGCCCTATTGAATTTTATATTTTAAATTATGAGTCCAGGAACATAAAAAATTCCTATTATTTAAAAAATTATGCATAATTACGTATAAAGCAGCATAATTTGCGAGGAAATATATCCTCTTATATATAATTGGTAACATACTTTCAAATTTGGCTTATTCAGTCCGTCTTCTCTCGAATTCCCAAAGATAATGTTAGAATTTGTATTTTAATACCTATGTTAAACAATATTTTGTAATTAAAAAGCTTTCTTTAAAACAAAGTCCAAAAAACCTTTAAAAAAATTAAACATACATTTAAATGAAGTATATATTTTCCTAGCATGAATAATCTCTTATATATAAGAGCGAGTATAATAAAACAAATTTTTGAGTTAATTAAAAAAAAAAAGATATTTATAATATATTTATAAATAAAAATAATTTTCGTCGCAGTCCTTAATCATGCTTGCAATATTTCATATTGTATTGCAACTAAATAAAAGAAATATTCGATTTGTTTTCAAATCACTGTATCGGATTGAGTGAGTTATGCAAAAATTTTATGTGTTGACTAATTGAAGTGCAAACGGATTGTTTATTAGAATAGATTTTCTTATTTCATAATAAATAACATTATCTGATTTTGTGGCTTTTGTGCCTCTGTGGCGCCATTACCGTCATCAAGTCATAATTCATAATACTTACAGGTGCCTTTATATAACGATTCGTTGCACTCGTGCATCAATTGTTGCATTAGACCATATAATAACGATAGCAGCCTTTAGGGCGAAGATGAGGAATGCATCCGTCCAGCCGTGAAAATACAATTTCACGGAGGAGGGTTTCTAATTCACTGGGGGCGTTCTAAGCATGAGAAAACTATAATATTTATTTAACCACTAGTAAAGAAGAGGCTAGATGCTAGATACATAAGACTGCAAATAGAAAACACTCACTTTCAAGATCCTGGACGATTAACTTAATACATTATTTATTTCCTTCGACGGTAATCGACGTCTTACAAATCTTACAAGTTCTTTGCCTCCACTATAATATACAAAACAATGTTTCGCTCAAAATATATGAATTAATCTGTAAATGCAGAATGATCATACTGGAAAGCATTTTTTTTAATTTACATCGTTTTGTCAGTTCGTAAACGTCAAGTGCATATAGCGAGTCACTCTTACCCTTCCGCATTTCTTACGTTTCTTTAGGTTAAAGGTTCGCAATTTTTCGTAGGTTAAAGGGAATTTTAAGTTCGGTATTTATGAAACCACTTGTACCCGGGTGGAATAAGTTACGAGCGTTAACCGTGTCAGGAGACATGTCCGTTTAAAATACGGCGAGGTCAGCCACGTTTCGTTCGTGAATTTCACAACGTCCTGAAGTTACTATCTGCCGTAACGTCGTGGGACATCTTTAGGACGTTCTTCCCTGCCAATTTCAAGAACCACCTCCTTTGTTTAATTGCACTACATCCGGGAACTTAATTGTTTTTAGAACTTTTTACGAGCACTTCATTATTCGAAACAAAAGCTTTACTTTTAATTAATGTTTACTAAAAGCGTACACAACAGTGCTTTTGAAATCTAAACAAAATTTTAATTTCAAACTATTTGTAGTAATGAATTAAGAGTTAATTAAGTATCAAACTCATTTAGCTACACAGTTTGATTATTTTTAATCGTCACTATTATTAACTGATAGAAATCTTATATGGAGTTATATTGGAACGCAATTTAATGCAGTAATGCGGCACTTATCGCGAATCGTAAGTGACATGCAATGCAATATAGGCGCGCTAATAAATGATTTTTGATAAGACTCGCGCGGCAATGATCGGACTTACCCTGTCATCATGAATGATGCTTCGTCGCGATTTGGAAAGTCGAGATGAGAGTCAAGTCTCATTAATGCGATAAATGAATGGCTCGTATTCATGCTAGGAATTTGTATAATATTCTCTCATGCAAGAACCGTAATGCAAACACGTTCAGGATGGTTATTGCGCTACGAAAAGCACTTCCACATATATTATTGATCGTTTTCGTGTCTCCCCTTATCGCATTGATTTAAAGCGTTCACGAGGTACCTCCATTAGCGAATGATTTACGGAAAACTAAAATTTCGACTTAAACTTTTCCTGTTGCAATAACCTGCAGTTTTGTATCACTTTCATTCGTTAGAGAAACCATAAGTAAATTGTTGGTATAAATATTTTTACAATTGAGAAAAGGCTTTTAAAATAATTTACAGCAATGATTAGGTACCATATCTTTACGTTTGTACAGACTGTATGGGATAATCTATCGGTTGAGGCCTTCCGGTAAGTATCTCAAACGACTTCCGGCAGCCACGCGCTGTATCGGACGATCGGCAGGGACCTTCTACTGATGGAATACTCAATTAGCTTGCGCACGTACCTTTACCTACTCCTTATTACATGCCAGAATGTAAGCACAATGTAAAGTGTAAATATACTTGGAAATAGTTATTTGATACAAATAATAATTTACATAATTATATATATATTGCATCATTATTGAGCAGTACCTGAGTGCGAACCAGGTGAATGTTTATCTCTAAGATGATGATTTTTCTAAATTATGTTTTCAGCTACTCACAAATATTTTTTGTAGATAACTTTTAATATCCGCTCCCTAAAAATTTTAATTCTTTTCAGGTCCCGACATTCCAGGATTTCTGTTACAACCCTTCAGGAAGCCAAAGAGAATACGAACAGCTTTTAGTCCAAGCCAATTGCTAAAATTAGAACATGCCTTTGAAAAGAACCACTACGTGGTTGGTGCGGAAAGGAAACAATTGGCCCAAGCACTCTCGCTCACGGAAACACAGGTGAGAATTGAAAAATTTATCCATGCGAATATCTTACGCGACTCGGTGAATGCCAAGTGTAAAGCTCCACTGACAATAGTAGCTATAATTTTAAAATGGTGGTGTGATGTCGAAAGTGTGGCGAATCATCACTTTTCTGCAAACTATTGTTGTACGCATAACGAGTATATTCCCTGACTCCCAAGCAATTTAGTCATTAACGAGTCATTAAACGGACCTGGATAAAATATTTGTTAATGATCCTTCAATTATAATAATGAGCAAAACACTGAGTCTTGAGAGAAGATAAATTTTTGTCAGAGTTTATTGTCTGTAATTATCCATCACGTGAATCCTATGGCAAAATCTAAAAGATTTTCTTCAATTTTTTACAAAATGTTTTCTCAGTTGTTTATTGATTGTACGATAAGAATAATAGAAGGAAACAAAAAGATTTCTGTATAATTAGCGTTTACAAACGGAGTTTAGATTTAAAATTGTAAATTCTTATTCTCGTAAGACTCATTGCACAATTGTTCCCTTTCTTTATGTTTCCGTACAAGTTTTGCTATTAGCTGAGAGTTATGGTGGTAAAGTGCGTGAGAGGTATTCGGTTGATTCGCGTAATGTATTCGTTGTAATTGCGCGGCTAATCGTACGTAATTAGCTCTGTAATAAGGAACGCCGAGTCGCGTGTAAAGCCTCCGAGTTTTTACGAATCTTAACGAGCGAGTGTATTGTGAAGTTCACATCGAGTTCGGAAAAGGATAATGTTAGTAATTAGCCCATATATTCACATTCTACAGATAAGGTGAGAATTGAAAGTCTGGCCATTCAAAACACTTTGCATGATAATAATTTCTAATTGTGCATATATATGCTCAGGTATTAAACCACATTGCATCACAAACGAAGATTAATTTATTATAAGCAAGCTGGAAAAAAACTTTAGCTTAATGATCGATGAGATAATCCTTAATTTATATCTAATAAATTATGCAAGTGAAATAAATATTAAGAGACATAACAATAAATTTTGACTGACTAATTGTCTGCGACAGCAAGTTAATTGTTACGTACATCAGTTGACAATGTTTTTTTTCTATTGTCAGGTTTCTTCCAAGTAATAATACAAAATGTGAAAAATTGTCAGTAGATCACACTACGTAAATGCCAATTATTGAAGAGAAACTAAAACTTGTTTAAAAAATTTTAAATTGCGGCAAGAAAGTGCAGAAATAAGGAAATAAACCAATTATGCAAAGTAGAACATTACAAAGACTGCACTGATAATCCTATAATTGCGATTTATTTATGTACAAACGAAATAATCAAATTTGCTAGTGGATTTCAAGTTCAATATAGGAAAGATTAGGTATCAGAAATTAAATTGAAATAGGTCTTTATGGGACATTATTATTATGGTGGTTTAAGCAGGCATAACAGCCTTTGTCGGTAATTAGCAGTTAAGCAGCAGGGAATGAGCTTAATAGCGTTACGTTATTAAACGTGTGGAATCGGCCACTTACTGAACAAAAGATGCAAATTGAAAGATAATCTTCAATAGTCCCTAACAGATTGACAATAGCGGAGCGACAATACAGACCTATTAGATGTATGTGTTTCTCCCGCAGATTCAAGTATCGAGAAGCTTAATGATGATTGCTGCAGCGATCCGTGAAAAATTGCTTCCAATTAATTTATCGTTGTTTTGGTTCGGTCACAAATCAAGAAATCGATTCGTGCTTGTTCAGAGAATGCACGTGTGCAAAGTCGTCATTTGTGAGCTCAGATATTGTACTTCGGAAATAATTAGAAAGGATTTGACATATATCTTTAATTATTGTTTATCCTATGAGTATGCATAATTCTCCTATAGGTTATAAATTTCTACTTGCAGAAATACCAGCGAAATAAACATAGTGATTATAATTTCATAACGTATTGACGTTTTCTGTCATAAAAAGAATATATCCGCAAAATTGTGAATTTCTAAGCAAATCTATGAATACAACAATGTTATCATATTAGAAAAATATCCGCGTATCGAAAAAGTTACTATTCATTGCAGATTTATGTTTTCATGAAAAAGTCGCTTGAAAGGTTAAAATAAAAATATGCAGCACTTTTTAATACTTTAATCTGCACTCTTTTTTATCTCCTGGATATGTGAAAAGTCATGACGTATGTCGTGAAAAAATCTGTCAAATCCTATCAGTTCTTCTTTGACGTCTACCTATGAAAAATTAATCCATCAAACGTGTTTTTGCTTCATCTTAATTTCCATTCAATTTATGAAGTGACTCTAAGTTGAATAAAAAAGACGAATGACGATAATTAAGAGTTTTTTGGTTGCAAGAAAAGTAAACTTCGAGCAAACAGATTTAAAATTTAAGCAAGTGCATCGCGTGCATAGATTACTTTTTACTGATGACTTAACGAGTTGAAAAACGTCGGATTAATTAACACGGCTGATTGCTCGATATTGTGGAGATGGTACTGCGTGAAGTATCTGCATATATGTGCGTTGCATACCTGGTCAATACTAAACGCACGAATACTTATTTAAGCATGCATATGTATTTGTGTAATCATACACGGATGCGAAGAGTATACATTAGTGCAGGTGGTGCTGAGACGCTAAGCGTAAATCAGCTGGTCGTTTCATGTGTAAGTACCTACGAAATAATCGTTCTCTCGACGCATACGCCTTGGCTTGCACGATGTGTATGTATGGACGAATACTTACACGGTGGCAAGTACTTACCTGCGTGACACGGACAGTCGGCGTGTAAATCAGACGCTTAATCGCTTCTTATCGGCGTACGACTGACAGAAATGTCTTTTCGCGTTGTCCTGCCATGCGAAGACAATGCAGTCGACGGACGCAAATTGTTATGACCACAACTCTGCCAGACTGACGAATGATCCACTCTAACTGGCTAATAATCGATGACGGGTCATCTGGACCCTAAGTCCTGGACCACCTGCAATAATGGACCTGCACCTTTGCTTCTTCGACCACACATGTCCTGAACAATTTCGCTTTGTTGGACTCAAGATTGTGTAATTCATTTCAAAATATTACTTTGCTGTTTTGTAGTCTTAACAATTTAAAGAATAAGCTTTTTTTTCATGGTGGCAAACGTTATTTGAAACTACAAACTCATTTGAGAAGGTTTAGCAACTGTGTAAGGAAGTATGTTCTGTATAAGAAGAAAATATATTTAGGGCACGGTGTTTCAAGTTTAAATTATGTTTGAGTTGCTGTGAGATTTTTTTATGGATTATGTTAGTCTGTATTTCATGAAAATTCTAAGACAAATATTAAAATAGTTGATGATGCCCTCTTTTGATAAAAGTCTTTTTTGTGATTAATTAATGAAGTATGAAACGGTTGCCTATATAGCATATGGTTCTGTTCTCTATTAATGAATTAAACACAAAAATTTACTTTAAAAATGCCAGAACAATTGTTTTAATTTTCATTCTAAAATAATTTTTGGATACTAGACAGCCATAGTTAAAAAAAATAATATGAAAATAAATTAAATAACATTCATTATGTCGTTTTAGGCAAATTTTTTCACCTCAAACACAAAAATAAATTTGGTTAAAAAGGGCCTCAACAATGGTTTTGATTTTCGTTTAAAGTGATAGTAGATTTTGGTAGAGAACCATAATTAGTGAGAAAAATGTAGAAACAAACCTTTAATGAACATTCAACATGCCGTTCGAGGCAATTTTTTTAATATTGTGGTAATTAAACAAAAATATCTTCTTTTTGTAAAGGGTCCAATGTTTTGATTTTCACACTAAACTAGTTGGCATACATCCATAATCAATTATAAAAATGTGTGCAAAAAATGTAAAGCCTCATTTACCGTGCATTTATTCTTACTCTTATAGACAAATTTTTTCATTTTGTTGTAAAGCAATACAAAAATTGAATTTTTGCAAGAAGGACCTTAAAATATTCGTAGTATGCGAAAAAAACTGTAATGAATTGTCTTTAAATGTGAAAAAAATTTACATTCAGAATGTCCTTTAAGGAAATTTTTTTTATTTTAAACACAAAAATCGACTTTTCTAAGAAGGCCCAACAATTGACTTTATTTTGATCTCAAGATGTTTATTCGATAGCAGAAAATAATAATCGATTTAAAAAAAGGCTGTGGCTATTCGTCCCGAAAAATTGGGGAAGTTGGAAAAGGGGATGGACTAATCGTCCCGAAACTTCGAGACGACCAGCCAAGCTTATGAAAAATACTTCACTACTCATCCCGAATTTCGGGACGACGAGACACTCCGTAAACAAAAACCAGGTGAAAAAAAATCCGAAGCAATAATGTCAATGTATCTTAAGGCAAGTTTTTTTATTTTGCATTGATTACCCTAAATTCTATTCGTGTCGAAAAAGGGCTTGAAAATTGCTTTAGTTTTCATTCCATATTCTTTAATTCAAATATTTTATCTCATATCAAACACAAAAGTCGATTTTTTTTAAGTAGCCTGAATAATTGTTCTGGTACTCATCTTAAAAAAATCATTAAGTTACAAAAAACCTATGAACAAAAATGATTAGCAACATTTACTCTTGCAACTATTTTCATCCATTCAAGTTTTATTTAAACTTAATTAAGCCGTAACCCAAAATACATCTATTACTAGAAAAACAACGAATAATAACACTGCATGAAAATGACAAACTAGAATAAGGTAAAGTCAATAAACATTTGAATATTGTCGGTAATTGAAAATAATGTGTGATAAAATGTACACTTATCAATAAAGAAATTGCATTATGAGGGCGTGTGCGTTTCACTATTCTCACGCAATGTAATACATTACAATGTTTTGCTTTGAATTAATATGTACTCGTGCAATGTGCTATTATAAATTCACAATCACAATATGAAGATATACATAAAGATAGAGATGCAGAAACATGAACATTAATATAATGAGAAATTGCGTGGAAACGATTAGCAGTATAATTAAATTATCGTATTTAATACTTATAACTCACATTCACAATTTATTTAGTGAAATTTCCTTCTGCTATATGCATCAGAAAAAAAATTTCTCTTACGTTTTCCAATCGTATTTCATGTCTTCATTCAGCGAATTTGCATGAGTTTGCAACCAGCACTGAATAAACTACATTCAACAGTAAATATGTATGACTTATTTCGGCAGCGAGTACGTTGATTACGGTACCATAATCTACTCTCATGTAATATTATTACGGATATTTAACCAACCCAAACTTCTCACGAATAATATAGTAGGCCAGTTTCTGTCGAGCCTAGGGTTTACTACATTTTATGGCAACTTGTACAACGTTCAAGTTTTCGGTATTAGCATAAAGAGATATTCAGTGGCATACTATACATTGCCATGGCATTTTTTTATCGTTTCAATCTGGACCATACTAGATTATTAAACCTGCCGAGGTTAATGCAATCGTAAAGAAATAATTGAGATAGTAAGCGCCTCGTTTCTCTACAAAACGGACTCTAAAAAATTCATTCCACAAGCTGACATTGATACAAGATATACGAAAAACTTAATTCATTATTCTAAAATTATATTGAGACTCTTCCGTGCAGTTTTTATTTGATTTTTGCAATAGGAAAATTTCAATAATGTATAAACAAGCCCACACTTGGTGGGCAAAGCGGTAGACGTAAAGTAAGATGCCTCTTTCTATGCTAAAATGTCTGCGAGTGAGGAATAAATTTCCAGTTGATCGTAGGCATCGGGGAAGATCTGCGCACGAGATTTTTCATAATAAGGCGAATCGTAAATGTTCTCTCGCGCCAACCGGTGAACCTCATAGCGCATTACATTGCTCTGACCGGTAATGGAGAAGTTTACATATTATGCAGGCCGCGTACAATTCTCTATGCATAATGAGGCGCGTCGTCGACGGACTAAGAATAAAGCATTGCGAATGCGCTGTCATCCATCTGTTCAAGTGTAAGCGCGTTCTTCCTGGCTTGAAGTATAGAATTTGGCATACAAGAAACAAAAAAAATCTACTAGAGACAATAAGATGCTGCATAAACTTCGTGACAGCTCACGCTTCTGTTTTTACATCCCTATTTACATAATACAAATACCGTCAATGCGCTACTTGTTATCAATGATTTGCCTGAACTTTTACTTCAGTTTATGATAATCCAATTTTCTTGAGTCGGTAAACAAAAATTTACAAATATTGTTGTAAAAAAATCATAGTCAAGAGAATGTCATAAAAAGTGTAAGAAAATAAAGAAACCATAGAAACTTTAACGAGCAACTCGAAAGAATGATGCATGTAAACCAAGTTTTATAGGCAAAAACTTGACAGCATACGTACTGCAATAGGTGCAAATTAATTCTTCTTTTAGTGAAATGAGCACCTAATAATCATGAGCGTTAACTAACTAGAATGGAGATAAAAATGATAATATTTGTGGTATATTTTTATTTTATTATATCGGCATTTTTACACTTAACTTTGCATATTTTTTCTCGTCATCACTTTTAATCAAAAAGTTCAATATATCGGATCTAAAATTCTTTATCGACGTTTTCTTATATTTTTCAGAGAGTTTGTATTTAAATTTAAAATCACAGATGAAAAAATCATTTCAATTTAAACAAGCTCTACCTAATTGACACTTTTTAGGACGACTCTTATAAGTTAATAACAGTTTATGGACGTAATTACTTACAACTTTGCTCAGCTTGACTGACATGAAAGAAAATTATACATTCAGAATGAGAAGCTCGCGCATTCCTTATTCACGTGAACAAAGGTTAAGTAGAAAAAGTACTTGTCGCATTCCTGCGTACTCTGTAATAACTCTCAAGTTCTATTGGTGGATTCTGACATATTCGTTGGAACGACAGGAGAATTACTTGTTGCTGATGCATAACAAATGTTCAATTCTGGAGCTATTACCTTACTCTTATCCAAATTACACTTTGAGTTCGTTTCCCTTGACTTATCTTGCTTTTAGGTATATGATTCCCTCTTGGGAAAATTATTTGAGATAAATCTTCGCTTGAATAGTTCTAACATTTTTTCACATAAAAAATTTCTTCACAAGTCACATAATTATCGCTCCAGCAGTAGCATAATTTCTGCAAATTGTTTCTCATTGTATCTCTAAACGAGAATTACTCCACGTAATTACGCACGCGCGAGGCGTACTTCAGTTTGAAAAATGAGGTTTTTGTCGTCTCTTAACTCTACTATAAATAATGTTTCGTCACACTTTTTTACGTATTACACTATACAAAATTATTCCTAATGAGTGTAATCCAAAAATTATTATTGAATTATCATTTCAGATTAGTTAAATACAGAAATCGTCTTCTTCGAAAAAACCCTGAACGACTGTTTTAATAATTTTCCACTTAGAGAAAAATCGAATGCACATAGTATATACGCTGTTGATAACTACAAAAATAATTTTTATTCAAGATGAGCAAGTTTGTGCAAGAAGATTCGGTTGAAAACAAAATAAAATCATCTTGAACTGTAATTTGTGATGTAATTCTAGTTTTGTCGAGAGAATTTTTTGTTATTCAAATGCTGAGTGGTCAGAATCCCTTTACTATCTATAGTAAAATGTTTAATGGAAGTGAGAAAATTATAATCAATAAATATCGCTGTGATAATTATTGTAACAATATTCACCATGTACTTTAAGGCATTTTTTCATTTTGTATTCGTAAGACCCCACCATAAATAACAAAATTCAGTCAAATGAAAAGTAAAGCTTTATTTACCATATACTTCAGATATTTTAATTTTACCTTAAAATGGTTCTTGGCAAATTGTTTTGCTTCGTATTAGTTAGATAGAAATAATGTTTCCGTCATCTGCTGACTCAACTGGAAATAATGTGTGGTTACATTTTCTGTTTCGCATCAGATTATAGAAAATAATGTTAAAAAATTATATATATATATATATATATATATATATATATATATATATATGTATATATAGTACTCTTTCTTTAATGAAGTGAAATAATCCAGAACTTATTATTCAGCTTCTGTGTTATGAATCTTGTGGGCAGTTAAAATGTCGTCAAAATTTCCTTGTATATTTCATCTCATAAAGTAGCAGGTTTTTATTTTTTCCATTTTAGTTAACTGTTCACGTTTGTCGTATGTTGTGAGCATAATGCGTTCCCTACACCTTGTAGACTTTGCGATCTTGGTAACATAAGAACCTCTTGAACTCGGAGTACAGTGGATGTAATAAAGTACACCTACGAGGTTTATAGAGTTGATTTGTAAGCTACAAATCCTAGCAATGGAATGTCATTATGAAGTCAGAACCATGATTAAAGAAAGACTTAAATGCATTGTGATAAATAAATAAATATGCCTATAAGTTATTACAGAGCAAATAGAAAAATAAATATGAAAATTGTTTTTTTCGAGGCCGTTGACTTTGGTTCCGCCCTAGAAAAACAACATTCCCTATAAAATGTACCCCTGCACATGAGAATCCAGGTTGTCGCGTTATGAGTAGCAACGATCGAAAAATAATATCTCCAGTTTATTTAGCGTACGATGGGGGCTATCGTCGGAGGATTAAAAATAATGTTTCGAGCGTGACCGGTGGACATAGAGGGGATTAAACACCGCCTCTGGCCTGACTTTCTATTGGTCAGAATTTCAGTTATGGGTGATCCAAATCAAACATGAAACATTTCTCACATTTTTTTTAGTTTATCTGATTCAGCATACAAATACAATTTTTATAGACCAGGATTTATTTAGAAACTATTTTAATCCACTCTCCTATATCGCACAATGCATTATAAATAAATAAATATAAATATATATATAGCCGCTCAGTAATGCGGCGTTTATACTTCCTTGTAATTGATTCATTTTCTATTTTCAGTCATCCTATAAGTATAGGTGTATATCGTTGACAAATCGATATGATGGTTTTACATAATGAGTATCGGATATTAAAATCTGAGGCACGTTGGTGCAATGTATACATATAAGTTACGCGCTTCGATGAATAATGAAACGCCTGGCGGTGTGAGGTGGTAGATCCTGATGTGCATTGGCAATCGCAGAATCAATTAATCCGGATTATTAATTAATATTCTAATTACGTGAGCAGCTCCCGTCCGACTAGAGATCATATTACGCTGTGGCGAGAGCGAGCGAGAGAGGGTTATAGAAAGAATTGAAAGAGGAGGAAATGGTAAAAAAGAATGAGGGGAGGGGATCTGACGAGAGAGGTCTAATCTATTGAAGGCTTTATGTCCCCTGTTAAATATAATTACGTTTATTGCCGCCTGCCACGGATTGGCTTGCCTTTCATGTTTTTACGACCACAGGAAATTGGATATTCGCTAATGGAAATTAATATCGGACCGGTGCCTCGCGGATTCTGCTCGAGTGCTCCTGCACTTTATGCCGATTACAACATGGACAATATCTCACGTTACAATCAAATCAGTATTGCATTCGCCTCTGAACCGACCCCTTTCTGACCACTTCTTCATTTTTGACTTTAGAATATAGTATTTTATCACTGCACTTGTTTCGTATTGATTAAAACAGAGGTTCTTCGTTTAATTCTCAACAAATTGTACAGACAATTAACGGGGTAGCAAGAATTAGTTTATCCCGCATTCCTCCCTATTCCAATATTAAGTTTATGAATTGAGATATAAAGGAAAATGATTTTCGGGATTGAAAATCTTCATTGAAATATATAATGTCTCAATTAAAATAAAGTTTTATTGATTAAATTGGATTAAAGTTTTTACGATGCATTGCGTCGTTTCAACAAATGGTCTCACACGCTCGGTTGTCCCATTCCGCATTTGCTCACGTATTGATAGATAGGGTGTTTAAAAATAGTGGTACCAAGTGCGCATGCAGGTATAGAATTGAGCAGAGGGAAATATAAGTGGGTAGAAAATGTGTACGACTGTCACACCGTTTACTTATATGGCGGTCACCTGTCACTTACGCGTTCCAGCAGCAGCTTCAATTACGTACCTATTTATGTGTAACTCCATTTGCGTACACCGTACTTTCGTACGTGCCGCCTTGAGTGAACGAAGGAGATATACCTACATACGTATGAACCTGCTCGAGCTCATTATCTCACCTTTGCGATCACTCCTTGCGATTCTGCTCGTTCTCTTCACGAGAGTCTCAGTTCTAGGATGCTGATTATCCCGAAACGATATGCCCACTTCAGGCGCGAAAACTCCCTTGAGCTTTGAATTAACGAATCGGAAAGTTTATCTAGATTTCTTATTCAGCTGGAGGATGATAGATTCGATTCAACTTGTTGATGAAGAAGATATACGAGAATAGTGTTTTTATAGGTATCCCAGTATGGTATTTATTTATATTCGTATGTAAATAATATGAAAGTGTCTTATTGTCCAGCAATTCAAGATTAGAAGTCAAATGTTTTTTATAAGTTATGTGGCTAGTCGTTTTGAAATTTTGGGACGACTAGTCCATCCCTTTTTCCAGCTTCATCAATTTTTCTTGACGACTAAACGCAGCCAGATAATATGATTGATTGAAACTGGAAATTAATAGCCAATACACTTTTTTTAATTTTGATATTCAAGTGTAACAATCCTAAATTTTTCTAGAACACACTCAGCGAAATGTCTCAAAAAGAATCTTTTTGTAGAAAACATTATCCTTTAACGAAAAGCTTCATTTAGTCTTGCAGCCAAATAATTTTATTTGTTTAATATGGTTCAAAACAAAACAGGCAAGAGGGCGATGCTTTTCTTTCAAGATAACTTCTTCTCTAAGTGCATATCTTTCATAGCGGTTTGTGAAATTTGTTATTGATTTAAAATACTTTTCAGTAATTATGGAACTCTAGTTTGTCCTGATATAATTTATTGTGTCAAATTATTCAAAATATTATACAAAAATATGAAATTTTGGTCCTTTTTATAAAATAAATATTTTCGCTTTTAGCAAATTTAAAATGATAAATGTTATAAGAATTGCTGCAATCACTATCTGTAAATAAAATTATAATTTATGATCCTAATTTATTAAAAAACAACGTCTTTTTGGCTTTACTAAGCATCCACTTGATTATTATTATAAATTGACTAATAAATCCGCAGTGATTTTTACTGGAAATTAATTATACCCCACATACAATGACAGCAATCTATTTATATAATTTTCATTCAGTTTTTTGAAGAAAGTTTGATCAAAAGTTCACGGAGAAAAAGGCGGATTCAAAATCTATCTTTTAGTACCTAAAATAAATTAGTGAATGTGAGAAAATAATACTGAATGTTAGAAGTTTAGCAATCTCTTTTCACGATAAAATTCTGGGACTGAGTCTCAGATTTGCCATACTTACTAGGCTTCTAGTACTTAATTATATCATAGTCAAAATTCGGCTGAAAAATAAATCAGAAAAATTCGTAAACTAAATTTCCAACTAAAAATCAAACTTGAATTTACTACTTGTCACATAAAAAATTCAATTTATTTTCTCGTTTCGCAGTATTGATTTTTTCGCTTCGACCCCCTTCTTTCCTGTTTGTACAATGACGCTGGAAGCGGCAATTTCGAAATAAAAAAAAGAACATTGCTCTCCACGCGTTCACAGCCCCCACAGCATGGCGAGATTGTGTGTAAATCCCAGAGCTGGAGTATGGAGCGATCATGGTACTATCTCGGAATCGCGATGTCGGGGATAGCTGCAGCATCCGGGAATGGAGAAGTGAGCCAATCGCAGGCCAGGACGAACCAGGTCTCCATGGCAACCCGCGGCACTGAGGGTGATTACCAAATGGGGTAACTCGATTAAACGAGGCGGAATTTCCTAGTGCAACGCCGTTCTCGAAAGAGTATGGGGAGGGACAAGGATGTTGGGGTGGGGTACGAAACGACACGGTGGTAAAAAGGGGTTGTTCTATTTGCCCTCTTAATCACCCGATAAGTGCCCTGCTGCTTCTCTTGCTTTGCCAAAGGGGAAACGTCTAGTGTACCTACAAATATCCGATCAATTACGAACACGTGTGCACGTTCGTTTACACGATTGATTTAATGTTTAGAATAACAGTAGCAGTTCCTGCTTTTCCAAATTCCTAATTAATTGTAAACATGGTATTTAATTTTCGTGAGATAAATACTTATTAAAATAGCTCAGTAATTATAAGATGAAATTACGAAGTATATAAGAGATATTTTGCAACATAATGCACCGTTTTTGTGATATGTGTCGCTCAGAACATTTGCATGATTGTTTTTAAACTACTTTGTATGCTATATGAAGAAAGAAGTTGTAAATGATCTTGACACGTGGATTCCTAATGATTTTAAAATACTTTTTTACATGTCAGAAAGAAGCAAAGTATAGAGTTCACTTGGGAAATTAAAGACAAAGTAGAGACTCATTGCATCAACATTATTCAAATGATGGGTTGGTGGAAAATTGTTTGTATAAAAATAATTTGTCACGGTTATTAGAGGAGTCCATTGCAGAAAGATTAATCCCAATACATGTAATGTAATAATAAAATTAAAACCAAAATATTTACTCAGATAATAATAGCCTGAAAATCACAATATTTTATTTGGATCGAAATTCCCTTTGAAGGGTTTGAGTATTACAAAGACAACTTCCAAAATTGCGTTCAATTTCCCTTTCTTTCGTGAAAATATCAACAAGGAGAGGAAGAAGTCCACAATGGTGTGAATAAAAGCGCAACGTGTGACGGACGCTAATCCTAGGCTTGTCAAAACCACGTTGATCGGGGTTAGAGGAACGTGAAATTCGATCGAAAACGACCCCCTAATCTACGCTTTTGAGCGTATCGAGGACAATGCTGATATTCCGCATTGATACTCATAAAATGAGCTACCCACGAATTTTTTCTACCCTTTCTCACAGACTGTTATAGTCCATAGATTCGCGTACCGACGGATGGTGTCTGAGCAGAGTGTGCACGATTTTCAGTAGTCAATTCGGTGACAATGGGACGAGATATGGGGTTGGAAAAAGAGAATAGGCACTCACCCTTTACTAGGGGTTCCGATTCCAATGGGACGGCCTATTGTAACCGGATTCTCGTTTTAGGGATGGATCCCCACTTTGGTTTCTCAAACGTTTGGGATCGGAGGGAAGCTTTAACTAGTTGCCACTTAATTTGGTGACCCCAGCTTTGTGGGAGGGGGAAATCGAGCACATCAGAACCGGATTGGCACGCAGTACGTGATCAATCGAGGGTGAGATATAGAGGACCCTAAAGCACACAATGCATCAGGGGGTCTGAAAATGGCGACGGTTTAGATATTACTTAAGCATAATACTGCGGATGCCCAAGACAAATACGTGCTGATTGATCCTGGCCGTTTATTTTTTGGAAGTGTCTACGTGTACCGAAATTTCGGTTCAAATAAGGGTGTATCTACACAAAAATCCGGCTATTCGTACCAAAATTTCGGTACAAATAGTCCCTTTTCCAGCTCCCCCTATTTGTACGGAAAAAATCCGGCTATTTGTACCGAAAAAATCCGGCTATTTGTACCGAAATTTCGGTACTCGTGGCCACGGCCTTATTTTTTTGTATCCTGAGAATGAAATTTTTTAAAAGTAGTTCTAATCAAGTATACTTAAAAAAATGTTGTATTCTAGAACTAAATAGATTTCTTTTTTATTGTTGCAGGTGAAAGTCTGGTTCCAAAATCGACGAACAAAGCACAAAAGAATGCAGCAGGAGGAAGAGGCAAAGGCTCAGCAGCAATCAGGAGGAAACAGTAATAACAACGGCAACAAGAATACCCACCATGTGAGTAAATGGCAGCAGGAAACGGGCGACTATCATCCCGAGGATGATGAAGAAGAGCACATAGATCCGGAAGCTGATGAATGCTCCAGTGGATCCGAGGCGTAGCTAGACGTTCTCTGCCTGGACTAAAAGCCAGGAAATGGAAAAGACTACAAGCTTCCAACGACGGAAGCTTTTCCTCAATAAATCTGGATCGGGGTTTAAAGATGAATCCCAAAACTTCCTTAATGAATTATTCCACTTCTTCTGTGTTACAGAGAGTAGGGGATGGCTATGAAGGAAAAGAGTTTCGAAAGTTTCGCAGAAATGTTCTCATATCGAATGTCAGTTAATGGAAGTATTGTCTCCCAAAGAAGTCAGACGTAAAGAAATGGCCGCATTTCCGACGGGAATGAAGGGAGTGAGAGGGGAGAAAGCCCGTCGTGCTAAGGAAGATCTTAGGAGGGCTGAGTCTTATTCTATAGATTCTAGATAACTCTGACCAACGAGAAAATAATTAACAGATGAACCCAGTTTGCGCAGCCTAACATAAATATTGGAAAAGTAGGCGGGAGCCTCTTTTTTATACGATCCTTTCTTAAAGAAAAATCAACCGCACGGTCCCTAACGTGATACAAAATTTGACTGCCTGCTTCAACATTGGACACTTTGACCTATAGGCAACTCCTTCCTTGACATTATCGCCACCCAAATACATAAAGGTGCTCGACCGTTGGTTATTTTCTCGTTATGGGTATCTGGGAAAAGAATTTCTTGAAGAGAAATTTCTGCTGCAAAATTTACCCCCGGAGATGATTAAATGGAAGAATTAGAAAGTTAAGAGGGGTATGCTTCCAAAGATTAGGACGCATTCTATGATCGGTTATGTATATATACCTGATATATGTACATATATCTTGCCATATGTAACTCGCCATAAAACAATTCGAGTACGGACAGGTACCTGTACATATAATAGACACTAAACGCGCCAGTTACGCGAAACGCGAATGAATGATGTATCATGTCCACTTGTAAATAGTTATATCAGGAACAAAAGAGAAAGAAGTTTAGGAGTTAGTAAGGATAAAGCAGTGAGTGCCAAACTTGATATTTTAAACCCAGTGTAACGCGATGTATTTACATTTAAGTCGTTGTTCTCGACGAACAGCAGTATTCCTTTGTCAATCGATGTTCGAATTGTACTGACAAGTTTTATTAAATTATTAAAAGAATCGATTTCGAATCCGCATCCTGCGAAAGTGGAATTTGTACTCCGACATTCTTTTTGAATGTAAAGCTCTATTGAATGTATTTATTTATCAAAGAATCAAAATGTACTAGTTCTTTTTTAATGCCGACAAAACTGGAGGTAGATAAGTAAAGAATGCTATACCGTACTTAGATGTTCCTATTATTATAAAATATTTGACCAATAGGTCACGACTTTCGCAAGTAGCTCTTTCGGAATTGCGACTTAATGCTTGTATATAATATGTAAATATAAAATTGTGATTTCTCTCGACGTACTCGAGGCATAGAACTGTACGATAATATCAAGAGACTCAGTTCGTGTTCTAATGATAGAGCGAAATAAATTATATCACCTCTCCAAGATATTTATGATTTTCATTTATTCCCTTCGTGCACGTTATTGATTTAGGTGGTTTTGCTTCTTATCCACAGTTATTTTGAGGTGTAGATTGTCGCAAATTTATTTATAATTCATGCTAATAAATTCTTATTGGCATATTGAAGTATACCAAATGAGGAAATGTCCTTCTGTTACTTTTTCTCGATAAGACAAGCATTAAACGTAATTTCTTCTCTTTCAAATTTTCCGCGTTTTAAATTCTTTAGCTGCAATCAACAATAATCAGGAAGAGCTTGAAGATAAAAGCATTTTCATTCGAATGTGTTTTAACTGAGATTTCGGTAGAGATTACGTTTTTTCTGATCTTTGAATTTTGTCCTCATTATCGATAATTATTTGTTTATTATTTGTTTTTGCCAAATTGTTACAACTGTCCTGCATCTTTGAAAATTCATCAAGTGAATCCCAATAACGATCGGAACTGATAATCACTGCATAATCGACTCTCATCCAAAAGGAGTAATTACAGCAGGATGCTGGTCGATACTCCCTCTTCGTAATTAAGTAAGCATCTCGTGTCTGAAGCGAGAGGATAGCGTGCCTATTCGAATTTCGAAATTTCTTACGGCCTTGAATTTCATTCCAGGCTTCTATAACTCAAGAGAATATAAAGTTCACAAGGAATTTCGTATCAAATAAAAATAGAATCAAAATTTACACAAACTTAGATTCATAATTAAACAACAAAATATTTAAAAGTTCAATAATTAAATTTTCAGCAAGTGCTCAACAAATTACATTTAATTTTTCCAATTTTAACCTAGGATGCTAATGGGCCCCCGTGAAGAGCTTTACTTGGTGGATGTGATAGTAAAGAGTATGAATCTTACTATGTTATCATCAGAAAGCTTGCGTATTTTTGTGTGATCTATGACACATTATGACATCGTAAAGCTCTTCACCTGGGGTGATTGCTCAGAGGATTGATCAGCGAACTAAGCCGGTGAATTGTTGTGAAACAAAAGTGTTTTTTAAATAAGTAATACAGGAATTCTAGATGAATCTAAAAATTTATCCCCCGTCCTCATACCTTCTCTTAAACTTTCCTCTCTCACTTTTCTCATATAAACTCATTGATCCCCGACAGTATAACGAGGCTAGAACCGAGTGAGTCATGTTTACCCCGAAAGGGATTCGGCTGCATGGTTTAATAATAATAATGATAATAATCATAATAACATCAAAATCTACATATACTATTCGTTGACAAATAAATTCATTATTTTATTAATAAAAAGTTTGTTCACTTACAATTAATCTCTTAATTAGAAGTAATTAAACCTAATTCTATATATTTAAGTTAACCATTTTGTCGAGCCAAGAAATTTATTCACTAAGACCATCAAATTCTTCTTCAATCTAAATTACTTTTTAATTGAATATAACATAATTTTTCTCTAATTTCAAAAAAAAGATTTTGGTTGAAACAACAAACTATCTTTTCTATTAAAATGAAAAAAAAAAAATGAAGAAACAAATTTCTTTCAATTTAAGAATTTTTCAAATCCTAGAACTTTTTTCTGGGTATAGTGTAATTACTTTTGAATTTTTTAAGGCTTTAATTTCAAAATTGTTTAATTTTAGGATTAGGATAATCATAATTTTTGAATTACAAGAATACTGATTCATAAGGTAATGATAATAACAGAAGAAAAAACGTGTGAAGTCCAATGTGGATTCATGGCAGGAAGATCTTGTGCAAATCAAATATGTAGCTTAAAACAGATCACAGACAAAAGTTTGAGGGTAAACAAAAAAGTTTTGCATTTGTTGATCTGGAAAAAGCATTCAAGAGGGTAGATGAAAGTAAGCGTTTGGAAGTCTTGAAAGCGTACGGAGTCAATGGATGGCTACTAAAAGCAATAAAAACAATGTATGAACATGCATGTCGCAAAGCGAGTATGAGGGTAAATGGGAAGTTGAGTGACTGGTTCGAAATAAGGCAAGGTTTTAGGCAAGGATGCGTCATGTGCTCTTGGTTATTTATTATATTCATGGACAAGTTTCTAAAAATAGCCCTCTTAGACGAAGAGTGTGTGGATCTCGGGGCAGTGAAGGTACGTGGTTTAGCGTTTGCAGATGATAAGATTTTCACGGCAGAGTCAACCGAAGGCTTGCAAAGAATGTTAAGCAGACAGAATAATCTAAATACTCAAAATTAACGCGAATAAAACAAACATTACTTGATTTGAAGGAAATCGATAAGTACGTGTATCTTGGAAATTTATTTACTACTGATGCGACGAGAAGTTCGATGGAGGGAAAGCCAGGCATATAAATAAGGGTAGAAAGGCTATCGGCAGTGTAGGAGCCATTACCAGAAGCAAAAATACAATAAATACAGCTAAAATTGCAATGTGTAATTCTGTACTTGCCCACTGTGCTCTACGGCAGCGAGACCTGGACCTACCGAGAAAAAGATGAGAGTAAAATTAACGCGGTTGGAATGCCTTTCCTGTACAATGTATGCTGTAAAACGCTAATGGACAGAGTCAGTAATGACAGAATTCTCAAAGAATGTGCTGCAGAGAAAAAACTGTTCGACAAGAGTGAAAGAAATTTGTTGAGATGGTTTGGACATGTTGAGAGAATGAAAGTAGAACGGCTGAAGAAACAAGTATATTTAGGTAAAATGAATGGGAGCGTACCGAAAGGCAGACCGAGGAAAGAGTGGTGGTAATGTGTGAATGAGACGCTCAATCTGAAAGATATAAAAAGCCATAGAAACACAATAGCTTGAGAAAATCTATGGACGTAAAGGAAGCTAAAGTTGTATTCCAGGACAGGAAAGTGTGGGCCCGCGTAAAGAGCTTCACTCATTGGATGTGATTAGGGTAAAGAACTTGAATCTTACTGTCCGATCATCAGTTAGTTTGGGTATTTTGGTGTGAACTATGATACATGATGACTTCGTCAAGCTCTCCGCCTGGGGTAATTTCTAGGCAGATTGATCAGCTTCCTGGTTCGGAGCACTGCTGCGGAACGAACGTTTTATTAAAATAAACAACACGGGAACTGCAGATTACTCTCAGGATCTGAAGATGTTATTATATGCTCGTATAATGACATATATATGACATATTCTTGAACTCGGTGGCTCAGGTGGTTAGCGCTCGGACTTCACGTTGGAGGTTTAAGGTTTGATCCCTGAGCCAGTGCCTCTAGAAACTTTTCAATGTACTTTTACCGAGTTTCTGGTGGTTCAGATCCCAACTTAAGCTACATGTCCCCCCATCATGCAGATACTGGTGTAAGAAACCACGCTTTGCCCAATATGTCAAATTAGGCATACTGCTCTCATCAGATAACTTGATGGCATTAGTAAAATGCGTCCATGACTGATGATATATACCGGGACAGCGCCGTGCAGACTATTCAAAAAATCTAACACTAACAAAAATGTCTTCGACATATAAAGTGTAACCATCTTCAACCTGAGAGAAAAATGAGCTTTCTCATTTTCTTCGAAATCTTAGCCCTAAGAAGTCATCCAGAGGCGACTCATGTCACCTTCAACGCTCGCGGCCGCCGTTTAAGGACAATAGCGGTAAAAGACGAACTTTAAACCAAACCATGCTCCTAATTTTCTACCTATTACGAAATTTTGTCGCAAAAGATGTCAAACATTGTATTAAATTACTTTATAACATCTTTTTCTTATCAGGCGCTTGACTCAGCCCGTGGCTGATGACAAAAAACCGTGTTCACCCGAAAACAAGTTGAACAAAATAATAACTATAATAATACCATACGAGAACGAAGATAAAAGGGACTAAGAGGAGACCAAAACCCATTAAAGACATGGAAAGAGTTTTTAAATTTTTGAATGCTTGTCGCTTCCCAAGGATCAAACAGCTGACCAGCAAAAACATCTGCGACAAACGGTAAACAGTGGAACATCAACTGTGCCTGCTGAGGATGCTTCGGCTAGGGTTATCAATATGCAGCCAACCACCTGAACAGAAATACTGTAGGAGAACATCAAGTGGGATGCCACAATAAAGGAGGAATTGCTGCCCCTCTATTACAAAAGTGCGATGTATGAAACCAAAAGGGAAAAAGGATACAAATTCAGAACGAAGTTTTCTGCAAAGTGTCCTCACATACAGGAAGTTTCCGCAAGAGATCTTATTGCTAAGGTAAAGGACGTCAGGAATAATCTACTTATCCCAGGAGACCAAGCAATGGAGATTAAACGATAGGTTAATTTGGCGTGGAAAGATGTCGATAATAAACGTCAGTTAAAAGCAGCCGCATCACACGATCAAGAAGCGGAAATTGATGTTTTTACGCAACCTGATGATGATCCAGTACAACTACATCCTCTAGAAGCAGGTGGTCTGATTCAACCAGAGGCAGAAGCAGAGGTTCAGCAGCCAAGAAGGCAATTGAAATGGTAACAAATGAACAGAAATGTAATGCACCTTTATTTTTTGGCAGGGAAAAATCGGCAAAATGTGAGGAGAGAACACCATTGACTCTTATTCCTTAAGTACCCAGAGCATGCTATAAGAAAAAATGAGCAGAACATAGCAGACCAAAAACGCTCAATGCCTGTAAACAGATTGCTTTCGCCTGTTGAAAAAGCTGCCATCAAAATGGAAGTAGAACAACAACCTTCTATTGGTGAACTTCCTCTGTAAGGTGTAGATAACGAAGACCTGATTGAAGCTGAAGACATAGGTGCTAAGGATACAGAAGATCGTGTACAGGGTCAACTAGAACCACATCCGGATATAAACGTTTCCGTTGAGGTTAACAGCGAAATCCCAGAATAACTACAGCATCTTGAAAGGAATTTTGGTAGTGCTTTACTAGAGTTCAGATATGTACAACCAGTAGAAAGGTATTCTATGTTCAAGATGTACACCACAAAGGATCTGCGTGCACTAGTAGAACACTTATATGACAAGGTTTGACCTATGCATTTGGACACAACACTAACTACGTTAGAGGTGCAAGCTCTTGTCTATTGTGCAGCTTTGGCAGGCGTTATAACGCTGGGCCGCAGAACTAGACCTACAAATGCGGTCTTTGCTCTAATACGGAAACGAGATCCACCATGGAAAACAAGGCTGGATATGAATGCCAGCAAAGTAAGATGCACATTGCGTTGACTGATTCAATATATGAAATAGAACCATAAAGCAGATACACCTTGTAACTAATATCATCCACTCTCAGTACATCAAGACATTGACACTAGCGATATTGGATTAGATTATAGACTGCATCGGTACAAGAAAAGTAGTACAAGAAGGCAACAAAATCGAACCTTTCAGGCAAATGAAAGCGTGAACTGTGTTTAAAGCAAAATAACCAGCAAGACAGCAAAGTCCCTCAATTGGAGGACATGACTAACTACTGGTCACGTGTTTAGGGAGGAACGAACAGAAGCAATTCAGACAAAGCATGTTCCAACTAGAGGAAGCAAGAGCAAGCAATAACCTTCAAATGGAGCTAACCAACGTCACAGCTTAAAATATTTCGGCGGTTTCGAAAAAGGCAAGTGACTGAAAAGCTCCAGTTCCGGACATGGTGCACAACTTCTGGTACAAGTACTTGACGAGTGTGCATCCTGCATTAGCCAGGTGTTTTCTAAAAATCCTCAAATGCTAAAAATCTATCTGAATCTTGATCGATAACCTTTCTTCCAACAATTTTTAAATGCCTTACAGCTATCATTGCATGTAAGGTATATTTTCTCTGCGACGAGAATGACATCCTTACAGAAGAACAAAAAGTATGTTGTAAAAACTCGCGGTACAGTACAGATCTAGTGACCATAGACGCTCATTCCGTGACGAAAGCTCTTGAACATCAAAGAAACTTTCACATGGTATACACTGACTACAAGTAAGCGTTCCCTTCCGTATCACATGATTATTTGCTTGAAGTCTTAAAAATTTACAAATTTTGCCTACGCATTATCGACTTTCAAAGGCGTGCGATGATACTTTGGGGTACAAGAATCAAGTATTTCGATCATGGACAACCAAGGATGACTAGATCAATACGCATTACGACTGGTATCTTTCAAGGTGACTCTTTCAGTGCACTATAGTTCTTTTTAGCGTTGAACACATTGAGAAAAACGCTAAATAGCATGTCTTGTATGGGTTCAGAATACATGACAAGGGGAATAGTAATCAAGTGACTCATCTTCTATAAATAAATAACCTAGAGCTATATGCTAGTTCAGATCAAGAACTGCAGCAAGTGATTGATGTCATAAAGCAGTTTTCCAATAATATCCACATGAAGCTCAGACTAGATAAATGCAGAACATTGCATTTAACAAGAGGAGAAATAGGGATCTCAGAGCTAGAGAACAATTTCGAGAATCACATCGAGGCAATGACAGAGGGCGAGTCATATAAATACCTGGATATTTTCGAATCTAAGGGTATTCAGCACACGATAGTTAAGATAAGCCTAACGACTTCCTTCACTACAAGACTCAGATTGATTCTAAAGAGTTCTCTTAACTCGGCAAACAAAATCAGGGCAATTATTACCCATGCTATTCCTGCCCTCACGAACTCATTTAAGCTCATAAAATGATCGAACACCGACCTTGAAAGGTTAAACAGAACCATCTGCGTAGAACTGACAAATACCGAATTCACCAGAATAATTTGACGATTGAAAGGATAGTTCTACCACTAAATAGAAGGTGTCAGGGCGTGGTAAATGACAAGAAACTGTGTAAGTCACAAGTTATACATTTGCGATACTATTTTAACAGCAAGCGAGATGTTGCGCTTTACAACGCCATCCGTAAAGCGGATCTTGAATACACGCCCTTGAATTTGTCCTCAGAGGAGGTCTTGAATATCAGTGTAGAAACCATAGAGGAATTAGAAACAAAATGGAGAGCACCCCAAAACGTTAGATCAACATGAAGTGGCTAATGACACATCCAATATTTGCCTGAGAAAGGGCATCCTGTATCCAGAAACGGAAGGATTCGTCACTGCAATTCAGGATAGGGTTGTCAGCACCAGAGTTAATCGAAAACACGTGTTACATCAATACGTGGTTGACCGGTGCCGATTATGCGGAGATACCAATGAATCCATCGAGCACATTATTGATGGCTGTCGCTTCATGGTTCAGAGAGAATATACGTACAGACATAATGATGTGGCGGGCATTATATATCAGCAACTTGCCCTAAACTTAGGACTCTTAACATAATGAATGCCTTTCTATAGATAAATTCCAGTGCGCGTTTTAGAAAGCAAAGATTACATCTCATATTGGGATGTTACTATCTAGACGGATCATTATATCCAAGCCAATCGACCCGACATCGTGTTCACTTAACCGTGATTTGCAGGCAACATATCTACAAAGATTCATTATTATAGTAAGCTAAGGCATGAAGTAAGGGCAATATGGAGCAATGTCAAACATGCATCTATTCATCGTATTGTGATTTCGGCTACAGGAAATGTGCACTGAACGTGTTAAACATTTAGGAGTCAGTAGGGTTCTGGCAGCAGTTCAGAAGGCGATTTTATTAAACAACTGTCGCATTGTGAGAAACTTTCCAGACCATTAGGAAGCAAGCGACTAAAAACCTATGGAGGTCCAGATCATAGCTCTGAGAAAGCCTCGAAAGGTGACTGTTGTCACCACCAATGCTCGCGACCGCTGTGTAAGAACAACAGTGGTAAAAGACGAACTCCAAACTACACCATGCTCCTAAGTTTGTACATGCAACATCATCGCAAAAGATTTCAGAAATCGTATCAAATTAATTTATGGCATCCTCATCTCATTAGGCATTTGACTTACTATCCGTTCACGATACGAAGGCCCCTCCAAAACAGCTGCACATTTTTGTACTTTACTCACAAGAAAAAAATCGCATAAAAATGCAGCTTATACTATGACGAAGCTCACTTCATTGTGACTAAGACAAGTTCCCATTTACTTATGTACAAAAATTATTTAAAAAAATAGCCTTCGCGAAAAGGTAAAAACCGTGGTTTTTTCGCGTCACACTTTCATGTTTTGACTATACATACGTGAAAACAAAATTGCAATATGTTAATAGCAATTGACGTAAAATGAATTTAAATATGACTATGCTATCTCTGGTAATATACGTAGTAGAGAGTTATATTTGGGCTTAAACTGTTTGGCAAATTTCAACGAATGCAATCGAATAATAATTAGGAATGACAATCTTGATACCTATTAATTAATAACAAATAATCCTGGAAGTAGCTACTGCACGAAAAGTTGCCATTGGAAATCAAAGTATCTTTTTCCACTTTTCAGAACTTGATGAATGAGCAGGCCCCCTGAGGTGACCCTTTAGCTATGGTATCCCATAGCCATAGTCTTCTTACACCCACACTACCATTCGTCGGTCTTCCAGGATTATTTGTCATTAATTAATAGTATTTGTTGAAATTTTCCAAGCAATTTAAGACAAAATATAACTCTCTACTACGTATGTTATATTACGAGGGATAGCATAGTCATGTTGAAATGCATTTTACGTTAATTGTTATTAAGATATTGCAATTTTGTTTTCACGTATGGATATTAAAAATATGAATGCATCTTTATGATTTTTTTTCAAATTTTTTACATTGTTCAGTTCAAAGATGTCGTCATCGAAAGTCAAGCAAGGACACAGTGACGCGAAAAAACCACGGTTTTCGTCTTTTCGCGAAGGCTATTTTCCAAACCAATTTTTGTACATAAACAAATGTGGACTTGTCTTAAGCGCAATAAAGTAAGTTTTATCGTGGTATAAGCTGTGTTTCTATGCAATTTTTTTCTTACGAGTAAATTACAAAAATGTGCAGCTGTTTTGGAGGGGCCTTCCTATCGTGAACGGATAGTAGTCCGTGGCTGATGATAAAAAATCCGGTTCACCCGAGAACAAGTTTGGGAAACAATAATTACCTTATTGACGACTATGTTGGCTGTAGCATTACCATTGATAGAATTTCTCATGCCAGACAGACAGAGAATGAAGAGGAAAGCAACTAACCAAAATCCATAAATGATCATGGAGAGTCTATTAAATAATAAGCTAAACATATGAAAATAATAGACATATAAAGTCATTAAAGGAGGCATCCCCCTAAACAATAACATTAGGCTCCGATACACTGAAGAGATCCAGAAATATTCGGAGCTGAAGCAGGAAATCCTGACTATGTGGAGGATGAAGAAGGTCACCATCCACCCGGTTGAAATCTCCTTTGGGCACATTCATACAAGGTGCGTACAAATCTTAGAAGAGCTGGGAGCTTGAAATTCGCTACATGTGATTCAGAAGGCAGTATTGTTGAACACGTGCCGCATCGTTCGGAGTTTTCTGGGCGTAAACAATGATAGCGGCTAAAATCGCCTTCTACGGCCATCCCGCGTACACGGTAGATGGCTGTATGTAATAATCACATTTTTAATTTTCGACTTTTTAATTTTCAACCTTTCTTTTTTTGTATATGTGTATGCCCGCGTGCATGTGTGGAGTTGTGTATGTCTCTCGCTGTTCGATGTATTGATTAATATTTTGAATCGTTGGTCTCACTCGTTGGCATTGGAAGTAACGTTTGTAAGAAAGATGGATTCCTATAAATGGGCTCTCCAGTATGAATGTTGGATCCCTATAGGGCTCTCCAGAATGAATGTTTGTATCCCTATGAACGGGCTCTCCAGAATGAATGCTGGATCCCTATAGGGCTCTCCAGTGTGATTGTCGGATCCCTAGAGACGGGCTGTCAAGTACATGACTCGCGAATTGTGATGAATGCGCAAGCGGAATATAGAGTTCCGAAACAACAACTGACACCAGCGAATCTACTAAGCACTTGCCGCGTTTCGCGACCGTGTTTATTAGCGAAGTACCAGGTCATGAGTACCTGTGGGTGGGAGGTGGGGCAAAGATAATTATGACAAAGTTTAGATTACTGAGCCGGTAAATCTTGAAATTTTTCTATGTACCCACTTCGGGATGATGGGGTAAGACCAGGCATTACCCAATATGTGAAATTAGGCATACTACTATTATCAGATCACTTGATTGCTTTCGACATGTTGGGCTGTACCCATCTTAAGCCTGGGAGAAAAATCAGCTTCCTCATTTTTTAAATAATAATATTCTAGACTTCCAATTTTTTTATTTGGACTTTTTAATTCTCAAACATCACAATCTGACGATCTACAATTTTTAGGATTCCAAATGTAAGTATTCAACTTCGAATGTTCAAAATTTAAAATCATTCACCTGAGAAGTTTTTGCATCTGTTTCTTTTTCTCTTTGAAATTTTTTTAACACAAATTTTGTTTAAATTCATGGTTCAAAATTTTATGATTATTTTATTTCTAATTCTTGATTGTTCATATTTCAATTTTCAATCCGTTGAAGATTCATTCAATTGTGAAAGCTTAAACCTTTCATGAATTCGTTACTTCTTTGGATTGAATGTTACTTTACTAAAATAATGTTGTAATGTTTATTAAATTTCATAAAAGATTAGTGGTTAAATACTTTATTGCTTGCTCTCCGGAACTGAGAAGAAAATTTTCAACTGCATACATATATTTTGTATCAGAACTGCATTTTCTTTAAATTACACGAGCCAGGTAAAATGCAATATTACACAGAGAAAAATGGTTGGCTGAAAAAAAGTTTGGTTGTCCAAACTGTATTTTTTAGATATAATAAAATATCTCATTTGTGCAAGAAAAAGGTTAAGTGAGAAAAATGAATTGATTCAATAAAATTCTTTCAATTTGCGAAGAATTTGCTCAAATGAAAAGAATTATATTTCATCGAAATAGTTCGTGATTATAGACAAACTTGAGATTAACCGAAGGACTTGTCATCAAATCAAATGCATTTTATTGAATCGAAGCATTTTTCTCCTACTAGATTTTTCTGTGAACAAGAAATTTTTTTGTAAAACAATATAAATAAGCTATGTTCATTATCCCAAATTGTAAAGTCAGAAAATATCACCACTAGCAGTTGGAATCAACCAGTATTTGGTACATAGCAATAATTTTTCTTTTAGCCAAATAAATTGTTTTGTTGTACCCTCCGCTTTTTTAGTGAATTTAGCTGCGATATAAAAAAAACTGCCCATTATCTGTCTACACACCAATGATACAGGGATACTTTCAAACTACGCACATATTTTTCCGGTGTCTTTGAGAAATATTCTCGAAAATAATAACATTGTAAACAATAAATAAAAAAATGGAATGTTCGAGAATTTTTTATTGACCAAGTGATCTAACTGCATATTATATAAAATTCCGAAGGAAATAGTCGTTTTAACGAAGATTTTCACAAACAAAAAGCATCAAGAATGTACTACTTCTGCCGCGTGTGTTGTATCTATCACCATTTAATAATATATCCACATATAAAGACACGAAATTTTAGCGAAGCGGAATATAGCTGCTACACTCTGTTTTCGGAAACTTTTTTTAGAGTATTTTCTTCGGGATGCAGTCCCTGTAATTTCAGAGGGGGTTGGGAAGAGTCCGTGAAGGTAGAAAAGTATCTAAATTCGGGAGTAGAAAATCGATGTCTACCAAAATGTCTGGTTGAGCTTACTAGAACATCTGGTTATGTTGACCAGAACATTGTATTCCTAAGCTACCAAAAAACTATCTAGTAGAGATTTCTGGTTAATCATACCAGAAATTCTGGTCAAATCCACCTAAATTTTTGCTAAGCTTAACCAGAAAATTGTCAAGCAGAAACTTCTGATACTTTTAACCAGAATTTATAGTAAGTATGTATGTATACCATTAAGCCATTTCCCTTTCAGGGTAGGCGTCACACTACCCGATTCGGGTAGTGTTTCTAGGTGGATAGTTTCTTGTAGTAAATAACTACAAGTGTGGGTTCACCACACCCACGATGTGCCAACAGCACTCAGTTTTCTCGAATGGTCACCCATCCAAGTACTGATCTGACGAGAACTGGTTTTTTCAGCGTGGTATGGTTGTTGGCATGTTGAAAATTCTATTCTGGTTGAAAAAACCAGAATTCTGGTTGAAACTCCCAAGATTCTGGTTGAAAAAACCAGTTGTTTCAACCAGAATCTTGTTTGAGTGGTGTAACAGTGGATTCCAATTATGGAGAAGTGTTTCTTGACTGACTATAAATTTTGTAAAGGAAGTTTTTTTTGAGGATATGAAAAACACAAAGTCTGCTTTATTCCCTGGTTGCGATGAATGAAGGAAGGAAAGAAAGCATTGAGAATCGAGCCAACGAGGCCCGAGGTCTCGAAGGAAGTAACAGTATCCGTATGGATGGATTCCGGGCGAGGTGTGCAAGGGCCTTGTGGATTGTGTGCAGAATGAACGCAAACTGCGAGGGTAATTTGCAACACCGGCAATTTACATAATTAGCAGTTCTGAACTCGCGGCCCCCGGCCTCTCTGTCTCTCTCTCTCCTATCTCTCTCTCTCATTCTGTTCTTCCCTCTCCTTCTTTATCTTTCTTCGATCCCGTCCCCTCGGCAACCAACGCGCCTGCTACATCCACCTATTGGCATAGAGATTTTTCGGATTCCCGCAGGGGATTTCAAGAAATTTTTATAAAAGATTTATAGGAGCAAATAAGATTACATATGATTTCATTAAACATCAATTTATGTTTTAGAACCATTGTTTTAAGGAAATGAGAACAGTGTAAAGTGACCGTTCAAAAATTACGTCATTATATTTTGAACACTTTCTTCACCAATCTCCTTCTTCGTCCCAGGCCATCAGGCAAAGTTAGAACCACCCATGGAAACTATTTCACTTGATGAAATCATAAAATAAACCACAGAACATTGAACCATCATAAATTTTAACAAAGTTCACAGTCGAAAATGCTCTAAAACAGGGACAATAGGGTGGCTTTTTCATGAAAATAAGGGAATAAATTCCTTCAAAACAAATTAACTTATGGGTACCATATTGAATTTAATATAAAACGCTTAAGACTTAAAGTCAAAATATATTAAAGTTTGATCAAAATAGTTGATGTTTCAACCAAAAAGATTAATTCTCTACGAAACAGAGGATTTTGAACGAAAGAGTTGAGTTTTTAGGCTAAAAAGTCGAATTTAAAAAAAAGCGGTTGACATCTAAACCCAAAATGATGAATTTTCAACCAAGAAAGATAAGATGATTTTTAAACAAACAAAAAATAAAATATTTTAGTCCACAGAGTTGCATTTACAACCAAATAGTTGGACTTTTAAGCAAAAGAGATTATTTTTCAACCATACATAGTTGAATTTTCAATCCATAAAAGGTGAATTTTTGATCCAAAAAGCCGAATTTCCAACAAAACAATAGAATTTTTGACCAAAAACATATGAATTCTTAATTAAATAGTTGAATTATCAAGAAAAAAATTTTGGAATTCCATCTACAACCACATGATTGAACTTTCAAGGGAAAAGACTGAACTCACAACCAAATTAGCGTACTTTTAAGCAAAAAATTAAACTTCAACCACGAATAGTTGTATTTTCAACTAAATAGTTCAATTTCCAAGTCAAACAGATGAACGTTTTAGAAGGCAGTTGAATTTCGAATCCAAAAGGACAAATTTCCTATCCAAAGAGACGAATGTTGCAAGAAAAATAAATTAATTTTGAACAAAAAAACTAAATTTTTGATAAAACAATTGTTTTTTTTTTAATAGTTGAATTTTAAACTAAAATGATAAATCTACAACAACAAAATTAATTTTTAGCAAAGAAGTTCAACTTTCGCATAAATTCTTAACGAAAAAATATAATAGATCATATAAATGTATTTTTGCGGTATATGATAAATAATGTTCGTTAAGGCTTCTTTGGCGTTAAAAAATTTTTTTTATTACAAAAAATTTTGCCGGCATGTTTCAACCTGTAATTTCAGGTCCTTTTCAAGGCTTATTCTAGAAGGAAACACACATGTGTTGAAAAAATAAAATGGAGAGTATTTAATCTATATTTATATATATTAGCATATTATTATATATATATATATATATAATGGTCGCTGTTTACCTATTATAAAGAAAGAAAAGAAACCCCGCTAAAGACTATGTTGAGTTTTTGAGTATCTTTGACAAAATTTTACAAGAGAGAAAAACAAAAAATATCAAAGATACTCAAAAACTCAACATAGTCCTCAGCGGTTTTTCTTTTCTTCCTTTATAATAGGTAAACTGGTTGAAACATGCCTCAAAACGTCGACATTTGACGGAATCCGCGAAAGTAATTTTTCACATAAAACCAATACCTTCTCATTATGATGAGAATGTAACAAGTACCATGAGCATTAATGATAGTTATTTTATTGTTTTAATCGTTAGAAATAGTATTGAGGGCATAAAAAATTGAATATTTTGAAAAACCACACACGAGATGAAAAAGAGATTAAATAAGCAAAGTTTTGATGAGGATGTGCCCACTTATCGGGCTGATTTTTTCACTGTTAATGTTATTTTTTAGGAATAAAACGAAAACTACACATATCCTATCAAAAATTGATCAATAACAAATTTGTGGATCCTTCTTTGATGCACACATTTTGTTTCATTATCATTTGTCGTATCTTGCATAGTTTGGCGGTAAAATTGAATTTTTCGATTTTTCATTATTTTTTGTGCAATAAAACTGTGAATTTTTGGTTTTTTAAGGAAATTCTAAAAGTCGTTATGATAATCTTGTAGGTCGTGCAAAAAGAAACATTTTCCTCGTCCTGACTTTTTTTCGTATCATGCGTTGTTTGACTCAAAATGTTAATTTTCGTTTTTTTTTTTTAATTTTGAAAATTCTATAACTATGACAATTTTTTTTTATCGAAAAAAGTCATCATATTTCATATTCAAACTGGTAATGATTTTAATTAGAAATCAAAAATAGAAGGAATTAACCAAAAAGATGAATTCTTAACGAAAAATGTAATAGTTTATGTTTCAACAAAAGAAGTTTTTAATTTTAAACAATGAACAGTTAGATTCAACCAAAAAAGACAAAGTTTCAATAAAGCAGTTGAATCCTCAAACAAAACAGAATAACTTTTAACAATGCAGTGGCATTTTTAACCAAACAGTTTGCAGTTTTAACCAATCAAGATAAAATTTTCGCCAATACATGTGAACTTTCAAACCAAAAAGACGAAGTTTCAACGAGGAAAGATTTCACAGGCAAGAGAGAAAAAAATTTGAACCAAATTGTTGAATTTTCGAACCTAAGAAGACAAATTCTCTAGAAAACAGTTGAATTTACAAACAAGAAGTTAACTTCAAACCAAATAATTGAATTTTAATTTAAGAATAATCGATTTTCAACCAAATATAGAATAGTTCAATTTGCACTTGGAAGAGTTGATTTTCAGCAACAAAAAAATGAATTTCCAGCAAAATAGTTTCAGGTAAAGACGATCTGTTTTTCACCAATAATAAAATAGTTAAATTCAAATTATTTTTCAACCAGAAGAAAACGAATTTTTAACAAAATAGCTAAATTATCAACCAAAAAGATGGATCTTTAACTGATAAAATGAATTTTTAACAAATTAGTTTAACTTTCAATTAAATAGTTGAACTTTCATTCAAGAATATTAAGTTTTTACCGAAAAAGACAAATTTACAACAAAATACATAAATTTTCAATCAAATTGTTAAGTTTTTACCAAAAACGATTGCTTTTCAACGAACATTAAATAGTTAAAGGAGGGGTTTCGATAAGGCCCTTTATCGGCCCCTTCTGAATCATATACGAAACCTCTCCTTTTCAATTGATATTAAACCAAAATAAAACGAATTTTGAATATAATAGTTCAATCTTTAACTAGTATAATTAATTTTCAAAAAGGAAGTTCAAATTTCAGACAATTAGTTGAATTTTCAACTAAAAACGATCAATTCTTAAACAAAAATAGAATAGTTAAATTTTCAGTTAAAAAAGTGAATTTTTAGCAACAACAAAAACTATTATTTGAACAAAATAGTTCAATTTTCAACCAAATTGTAGCAGTTTTAACCAAAGCAGATGAATTCAGAACTAAAACTAAAATAGTTGAGCTAGAGTTTAGTAGTAGTTAGAGTTTTATCAAATCAGTCTGCTTCTAAGCGAAAAAACGAGAAAAAGAGGAAGTTTCTTTAAAACAGCGGAAATTGCAATTCGAATTTATATTTTTCATGTATAATTTTACATTCTACCGCCCGCCCCCTCTTCAAAAATCGTCATAAAAACCTGCTCCCTCCCATGAAAGTGTCACGTAGTTCTTGAACGGCCCCAAAGTATTATTTAACTCACAATTAGGTTCACCAAGGTTAATAATATTCATCTACTTTTCCACTTCATAATTTTCTTTACCTTCTCTTCCATAATTCACTTTCTCGTTTTCAGTATTTCGTTACGCGTGTCAATCATTGTTTCCACGAAGCATTACTTAAAATGAAACACTCTCCCTTAAATTTTTCACTTTACGTCCAAAACGGTCTTAAAAAAAGAATTTCATTACATAGAGATTGATGAATCTTGGATATAACGACCACCACTAATTGTCCAGTTATCGAGCAATAACAATTAGTGTCTGGGCCTTTGAATATTAATTGAGCCCGTTTGGGAAAATGATTGCGTCATGCAGTAAAAGTAATTTACAACCTGGAGCTATTGCAAACACACCTTTAGGACAATAAAAACGATTAATTAATTTTGTACTTCAATCACTCGAATCATCGTCATAAGGTGTCAGGTTAATCGAATATATATGTACACAATTATACATAGGTTAATTAATTGTGCATTCGCAATCTGTATTATGATTAATTCATCAAACCAAAGTTGCACAATCGTGACGTAAAATCCGTCTCGCAAACTCAGAAATTTTGTGTCTTGTTGATAATTTATTTGCTGCATCAGTAAAATACTTCAAACGTTTCAAATAACTTCTTTTTCTGTTTAGAGTTAACACTTAATTGGTACTCAATTGGTATTTGAAACTTTTCTTTTAAATTTTATTTTGATCTTATACTGATTACCGAAAAATTAAAAATGTCAGATGTTAATTAATTAATTACACTATGTACTGTTTTGATTCAAATCTTATCGAAATTAAACAATTTATTAAGTACTTCAAATTGAAAAATTTGAAATTTAACGACGTTAAACTGTAAAGACTTAAAAATAAAACACTAATTTTAATAATTATGACCTTCCAATTCGAACCTAGAAAATTCAAGATCGGGCAGATTCAAAATTGAAAAATTCAAATAATTAGCTTGATTCACTCAAAAAAATTCTGGTCGAACTAATCAGAATTCTGGTTAATTCAACCAGCAGAAAGTTAAATATGCCTTCACTATAAATGCTGGTTAAAAGTAACAGAAGTTTCTGGTTGACAATTTTTTGGTGAGTCTTTTCAGAAATTCAAGTCAATTTAATTAGAATTTCTGGTAAGATTAATCAGAAATCTTTCCGAGACAGTTTTCTGGTAGCTTAGGAATACAACGTTCTGGTCAACAAAACCAGATATTCTATTAAACCTAACCAGATGTTCTGCGCGGTAAGCTCAACCAGGTATTCTCGTAGACATGGATTTTCGATTATCAAATTTTAATTATTACCTGGTCAATACCAAAATTCTCGAACATTCACTGTTTTTATTTATTGTCTACAATGTTAATATTTTCGAGAATATTTTTCAGACACGGCTTTTTTTTATAACTCAACTGAATTCACGGTTCACTATAATTATTCATACTTATATAACTGAAAATACGTTAAACAAATCGCGATTGTCCAAGAATTGGACATTTATGACAAAGCCTCACTTGACACATTCAGCTACACGACACGAGACAAAATACAGTTAATTAAATAGAATTTTAAAGTTATATTCACCATAACTTCTTATTAAAATAACTGAAAAAATTAACTAAACGCGTGTAGTAACTTTAACTAGAACTTTTTTTTGAGTGTTGCTATTCTTTTATGTTACGTTTTTTAATCTTTATTTGAGAGGAAAATGGAATTTTGAGCGTTTTACATTAAATTGCGACTGAAAAATTGTTTATACCAACCATTTTGATTTACTTGTTTTATTACAGTTAAAATTGTTATGTTAATGAATTTCTAATTTTCTGAATGCTTCTATATAGAAAATCGTTTATTCTTGAACCCTCGCTAGCATTACAACAATTTTCACGACTATAAAAATGGTTTATTTAGAATTAGCTTAATTCCTATGTTTCTAGTTTAACAATTTACAATGTTGAGGAAATCAATTTCGAATATTTCAACTTGGCTTTTTCTTTTTCAAATCAGTAAAAAGTAAAAAGTTTTTAATCATATAAATATAAAATTTTTAATGTATTAAGATTGAAACAGTTGCATATGGTTCACGAATAAGCAAACAGAACATAATAATTTCATTTTTGGAAAAACTGTGATAACGATTATTTTTGTATGTCCTTGTCCGTTTCAATGTCTACCTATAAAATAAAATAAAATTTTAAAACAATGATCAATTTTCGGTTATAGAATATCATTATTTATATCCTTTGTTCATAATCGCCGTATTTTTGACTTACCAAAGTTCCTGGAGTTTCCTTTTGGGTCCTATAAGAAAAGTTAAGAATGTCTTTTTGGCCAAACCAATAGAAAAACTTTTATTGTTCGTTTAATACATCTATTTTATATCATACATTTACCCAGGTGGAGAATTATGTAGTCCGCCGCAGTTTACTACCGGCGCAGTACTGGCCCAGTACTGCTCACCAGTACAGATAATCGGAAATTCGCCCAGTACTGGCTGACGGCTCGTTCAACGATCGGAGCAGTACTATGCTGACAGCATGAATATTTAAAAAAATAGCACAAATACGTTTAAAAATATGGTTCACGTGTTCTAAAATGTCGACAAACTATAAATACACCTCTTTTTTAGAAAAAAATTCTAAGTTCCATCTATGTTAAATAGTAAATGTTCAGAAAAAATCACATTTGAAGTAATTCTTAATCATTATAAAATGGCCTAAAACACCTAAAAAGGAAAACGTCACACGAAAGTTCAAAACAATTTGTTATTAAGAAAACTGTCGCAGTTCGCGATAAAATTTCTAAGTTCCGTCAATTAAAATTTTTTAATGCTCATTAAAAATGACATTTTATGTTATTATAATGCTGAAAGAATGAAAGATGAACGACTAACGAAACAAGTGTATAAAAGTAAAGTAAATGGCAGTATGCCCAGAGGCAGACCTTTTCTGTCATATCTTTAGAGTATAGCAATAGTGGGTGTTAAAATTAAGGAAAAAGTTTGAATGAAATTGACATTTTTGTAATCATAAATAATATTCGGACAATACCCAGCCGTACGATGATGAATGGCTAAAGTAGATATTTCCTAAAAACAATTGAATGATTTTTTATTATTTTTAAAGTTAATTCCGCCATTTTCGTACGTCAGCAGTTTGACAGTACAGAACCAGTACTCGTATGGAGTACCGCACCAGTACCGCACGCCAGTACTGCAGAGCATCACCAGACAGTACTGGCCCAGTACAGATGCCCAGTACTGGGAATCTGGCAATCTGTACTCGGCCAGTTCTGCGTTCGTGGTGTATTTCCACCTGGGCTATTCTAAAGACAACAGGTTTCCAAACGTAGACGTAAAAAGCGGAAAATTTTCAAGAAGGAAATAAAAGAAAAATGTATTTTTCGCAAATGTATAACTGTTCTTCAGGACAATTTCCCCTGAATATAATATTTTTTAAGCTAAACCAACGAAAAAAACAGTTTTAAAAAGTTGGTTATAGTTTACTTTACCAGCTTTTTTTTCGTGGCTTTGGGGTTCGTAAATGATGGAGAAGATTTAAATTTCTATTTAGGGGGGGGGGGGGAGGGAGCAAAAATATAAAAACACTAAAAACTTTAGGAAAAATCGAAAACAGATTGAAACGTTTTAATTATCTGTCTTCCGTTTTGCAAGTTTAGAATTTGATAATGGCCACTTTTCGATTGCCTGCCTTTATATGTCTCAGGTTTCCAAATGTATAACTATGTAATTTTCGCTTTTTATTGTGCCTTGAGTTGAAAATAGGGGTTTTCAAAAATCTGCTTTTCCGTATCATAGATTCAGATTTATAACTTTGTAGTTTTGCTCTTTTACTTGTTCTTATGCTCATGCAGAATAAACAATAAATAAAAACCATTAGTTCAAAATGCTAACTTAAGGTTTTGAATTTACGTTGTTAGACACTGATTGAAGATAAACCGACGCCTCCATTCAATATGAGTCTATCTGCTGACAGCGCCGTGTATGAGACTATGCGCTGTGTATAAGCATAGAGAATAGTCTCACACAGAGCACTGTCAGCACATAGACTCATATTGAATGGAGGCGTCGAAACATGCATTGAAAAAATGTAAAAAAACTATTATATTAATCAATTTAAAAAAAATCGCCGACGCACAAAAAATAGTCTTAGGGTAAAACGCGCACTGAAATGTACCAAAAACGTCTAATGGAAATCTAAATCTTCTTCACCATTCACGGACCTCAAAGCCACAAAACCAAAAAACTAGCATTATTACTTAGGGTCACAAAAAGTCACGAACAAATTGTTTACTTTGATGACTTTTCCGAATTTGGAGTAAATGTTATGAAACCTTTTCGGAAATCTTCTTTTTAGTCCAAAAGTAAAATACCATTCGGGTGATGCCTGAAAAGTTTGAAATTTCCCCCAAAAAACAAAATCACGTTCATAATTAATTCTAATGCATAGAATTCCTGGAAATAAAACAAGAATCTAACGATTAAATTTGGACAACCACCACAAAATGCTCCTATTGCAATTCCTAAAAACCAAAAAAAAATTTTTTTTGGACAAAAATAAAAAAGAGGAATGAAAAATGAGAAGGCAACCAACCAAATCCTTTTTTATTTCTTTCGCCTTTTTTATTTTTATTATTATCAATTCACAAAATGAAAGAATTTATAATATTTACCAACGTTTCGGTGCTCATACAGCACCCTTATCAAGGTAAGAAAAATTAGAGCAGGTGTAACAGCGACGAAACAACGACGCTATCTCGATACCTGAGACGTAAGTGTGGGTCAAAAGGCAAATTCGTGGGTAATCATTATCCACAAAAGTTAGTTGAGCAAGATATCGCAATTAGAATTCAACAAATCAAAAACTAACAATGTAACATTTTATCTACAGATAATCAGGAAGAATTGAGAGAATATAGTTCTTTCAATACTTTTGTTCTTTCTTTTTTTTGGTCAAATTTCGAAAACTATTGAATTTATGTGGAAAAAATTTAATATTCATACTATTTTCCGTATACCATTTGAAATGGATTCAATAATAACTTTTTGTAAAGATCCTTCAGATAAATTTTAAAAAGGTGGTGTTGTTTACAAGATCACTTGCAAGATATGTAAGATGACTTACGTGGGACAGACTGGCAGACTTCTTAATACTAGGATGGAGGAACACAAAAGTGATGTTCGATTGGGACGTTGTTATAAGAGTGTTCTTGCTAGACATACGAGAGGGTTTGTTGATGTTGACCATTGATTTTGACTGGGATAATGTTGAAATTTTACGTAGTGAAAGTAATGAGAGAAAGAGAGAATTCATGGATATGCTTTATATTGAAAAACAAAATAAGTTGTCTATTAATTTGAAAACTGATTTGGATAAATTAAACAAAAGTTATTCTAGTATAATTAATTACATTTAGCAAATAGGTTTTCATGAATCTTGACTTTCTCTTATTTCTTGTTTGTTTATAACGGACTTGACTTTTGACCCACACTTAGGTCCTGCTCTAATTTTTCTTACCTTGATAAGGGTGTATGAGCACCGAAACGTTGGTAAATATTATAAATGCTTCCATTTTGTGCATTGATAATAATAAAAATAAAAAAGACAAAAGAAATAAAAAAGAGAAGGAAGGGGATTTGGTTGGGTGCCTTCTCATTTTTCTTTCCTCTTTTTTATTTTTATCCAAAGAAAAAATTTTTTTCGTGTTTAGGTATTGCAATAGGAGCATTTTGTGGTGTTTGTCCAAATTTGATCGTTAGATTCTTGTTTTATTTTCAGAAATTCTATACATTGATTTGAGTATTGGACGTTAAATAGGATTTCGAATTTGATTTTAATCTAATTTGAAATTCTTAAATTTCAATAATTAATTCTATTCTTGTTCTATTTAAACCATGTGTAATAACGTATTTTGAGGTACTGATTACGAATATAAAGTCGCTATTATTCGAAAATTACATGTTCAAGGACCATTCAAAAAAAAAGTTATCAAATTGCCAAAAATAGCAATTAGTGGCAATTTTTCGACCTGGAAAAGGGATCAGGTGTAACAGAACTTCCCCTTCCCTTTTCAACCTCGAAAAATTACCATTTTAAATACAACAAATTTTATAATCATTTATCACTAGGGCTTTACTTTTTATTGGTGTTAGTAGTAGTTCAAAAGTGAAGGAAGGTTGGAAGCTAAAAAAACATTCCATCTATTACGATGCCCCCCATCTAAGTTTGGCGATCGAACGAAAAGCCTCACATTATTCCATGTGTCCAACCAATTTCATTTTAAAAGTTTTAAATAGTTCAATTGCAACTTGCTTTCTTCCGAGTCTGTTCTTGAAATTTATATTTAATTCTGAGTAAATTGAACTTTAAGATCGTAAAAAATGGAATTATCATTAAAGAGAGTCTGATAATGTTCAAAATGAATTGAATTTTGATTAAAAATGAACTTAGTGCGGTTTCGCTTCTACTGTAATCCGGGTTATATTAAAGAAAATCACAATCTTCCGAAAATGCCTCTTTAAATATTTTTCTTCGAAATCTCTTTAAAAACTTTTACGTATGAAACATAAAAATAACAATTTATATCTACAAATGTATGTACAAATTATCCCGAAAATATATTCTTCATTCTTTATAGTTGGTGAGTGTTTGAGCCACCCAATGCATTTTAAGCAGAAATGAAGAAGTCAGCCTAAGCCCTAAAGGGTTGTTGACTCCATCTGTTCAGCGAAGACTGACCAAATCAGCTGGTAGGTCTTACGAAGAGTCGGCCTGAAAATTCTTATGCTCGATCAGGCCCACACGAAACTCTTGTGAGAAGAGCTTTTAAATGAGCGTGGTGTTGTTTTCCTGACCGAACATGGTACAAAATGAGGATTTTAGGCAATGTTTTCCGCGCGCGGTTCTTGGAAGTGTTGATATGTCCAGTACAGCATCTGTAGTCCAGGTTCCTAAGGGCGCTTGTGGGCATCTTCTGGCATCCTCTGGCATCCAACGAGAGCAGGTATACAAGGCCTGACTGGCTCTGCCCATTTCGCCTGTCAGGCCCAATTTGTTAGGCCCGGAACGTTGTGTGCTCTGTTACAGTTTATGGCCGTCATTACCTCGATCTCTCGAGTAGGATTAAACGATTTGTTCGAGCGTGGACCAGCCTATTTTATTACGTGCTCAACCACACGTCTGATTCGATGCTCTTTCGACTCGCTTCCAGGGCCACTTTTAAATCGGTTTTCCTGATTGTATTAAATTAGATTATTTCTACTTAATTAACTTTGTAACCTAATCTTGGAACTAATCTAGTTCCGCATACAAATCTCTTTATACAACGGTAATTTCCTTTTTAATGTAATGATCACTATCATAATGAAAAGACATTTGTCATTCTTCAGAATAAGAATTGATATCATTTCATAAGGCTGATCACTTTTGTAGAAAGCTCAATAATACAATTTAGCGTACATTGAACATCCTCCTCTGCATTTCCTAGGGTGCCTTATGAAATCATTTTTTTAGTGAGAAAATTATCCCATATTTTTGCTATATTTAAAAAACATATTTAATTAGAGATCGTTATGGAGGTTTTTATAAATGAATTCGACCCACCTTGTTAAACACAGGAAATTCTTAATCTGGGTGCTACTTGAGTGATCGTGAAAATTTTTTCGTTATGAAAACAAATTTTATTTTGGGTATTTACAACCTGAAAGTTGCGATTTTATGATAAAGTTGAGTTTAAGGTATCCAATTAATCCCTAATTTTTGTAAATTATGAAACTTTCAGCTATTATTACTCACCTTAGTGAAACAAATTTTTACTATTAAAAAAAATTCAAGCAATTCTTGTCCTACTTTAAGGAAAAAGGCTTTTCAAAAAATTAAAAAATCAGTAATAAGTTATTGAAGGAAAGTCAGTGGTACCTTTTTGTCATATTTACTAGCATTATCAATCGCGCGCTGAACGCGAATGTAGTTTTTTGATTTAGGAGAAAAATAATTGTCAACACAAAATAAAAATTTTGAAAAAATATTTATTTCTTAAATTTTTTTTCAATGCTATATAAATATAATTTTCCTAATATTTTTGAGAAAATGTCAAAAGATTCTTGAAAATTTTAGATATAGCAAATCAAAATTTGAACAGAAATGTTAATATTCAACAAAAAAGATAAATTTTAAATGAAAAATGTAAAAGTTGACATTTGAAGCAATAAGATTCTAATTTTGAATCAAAAATAGTATAATCCACAACAATAAGACGAGTTTTCAACAAAATAAAAAAAAATTTTGAACCAAAAAAGATTTTTCAATCAAGAAATAAAGAAAAATTTTAACAAATGATAATTTTTTAGAGGAAATAATTTTTAATACAAAAAAAATTCAAATAACTACTTATTTTTTAAATTTATTTGTTTATTTGTTCTCAAAGCTCCATAGTTATAATTTTCCCAGGGTTCTTGAGAGAATTCAAAAAGGTTTTTGAAGATTACAAATATGTCAGGACTGAACAAAATTTCAGAAACAATTCGAGTCAGTTTAAAAGATATTTAGGACTTGTAGAAGTTTGGAAGGCATTTCAAAATATTCCATAAATTTTCGGAAATCTTTCAAAGTTTTAAAATATTTTGAATCTCTTGAAAACTTCTAAAATTTTTAAATATTTTTGAAACTGAATGGAATTATGCCCAAAAATTTTGAAAAATCTTTTAAAATTGAAAAAATATCCTTAAAAAATTCTTTTTTCATAATTTTGGCAATCTTTTAAAATGCTTCAAATCTTTTTGAATATTTAGTTAAAATCAATTTTTTAACATAAAAAACCATTACAAATGTTCGCAAGATTCTTGAAAAAATTTTGTTATTATCTTGAAACCTTTCAAGATCCTTAAAAAGCTTCAAAATTTCATTTTGAAATCCTCAAAAATCTACATATTGATTTAAATTGTTTCAAATATTTTCAAAATTTAAAATTAATTTTGAATTTTCTTCAAAATTTCTAAATATCTTTTAAAATAATTCGAATTCTTCCTCAAATTATTGAAAAATCTTTCAAAATTAGAAAAAATGCCCTTACTTTTTCCAAATTTTTTTGGTCAATTTTGAACATCTTTTGAGTGTTTCAAAGATTTTTTAAGTAATCTCCTAAAACTAGTTTTTTGAATAAAAGATTATTTTTAATTTTCCCCGTAATCTTAAGAAAATTCTTTTGTTGTCTTGAAACCTTTCAAAATTCTTCAAAAACTTTTAAATCTCTTCAAATTCATTTTTCAAAATAAAAAATTATTTGAAGTATCCTCAGGAATGTTAAAAAGCTTATTTTCCGAAATTCGAGTAAATAATGTATTATTATTTTTTATTTTATTATGTTTTTTTTTTAAACTTGTTCTCGGGTGAACCCGGTTTTTCAACATAGCCACGGACTGAGCCAATTGACTGATGAGATGAGGATGTTATAAGTCATTTTAATACGATGTCTGAAATCTTCTGCAATGATGTTGTAGGTACAAAGTTATAAGCATAGTGTAGTTTGGAGTTCGTATTTTACCGCTGTTATCCATCCACAGCGGCCGCGAGCTTTGGAGGTGACAACAGTCGCCTCTGGATGCTTTCTTAGAGTTACCATCTGTCACTTCACAGGTTTTTAGTCACTTGCTTTCTGATGGTCCAGAAAATTCTCACAATCCGACACAATCTGAGCTGCTGCCAGTACCCTACTGACTCCTAAATGTTCAAGATGTTCAGTGCGTCTTGCGTGCACATTGCGTGCACTTTTCATTATGTAGCCGAAATCACAATAGGATGAATAGATGCATGTTTCAAATTCCTCCATATTGTCTTTACTTCATACCTTAGCTCGCTATACTTATGGATCTTGGTTCTATGGGTTGCCTGCAAATTTCGGTTAAGTGGACAAGCAATGTCGATGATGTAGACTCTTCCACCTTTTTTTTCTTGCATCACGATGTCGGGTCGATTGGCTCGGATGTAATGATCCGCCTGGATAGTAACATCCCAATATAAGATGTAATCTTCGTTTTCTAAAACGGGCATTGGAATGTATCTATAGAAAGGCATCCATTCTGTTAAGAGTCCTAGGTTTAGGGCAAGTTGTTGATGTATAATGCCCGCCACATCATTATGTCTTATATTATTATAATTATGTCATTATGTTTCATTATGTGGGGAAGGGGGTATCGTTTTTCGATTGATCTAGAATTTCTGTGTTATTTATTTAAATACCACGTTCGTTCCGCAACACTGCTCCGACCCAGGCTGCTGATCAATCTCTCTAGCTTGATACACTTGTTTCTTTAGTCGTTCATCTTTCATTTTCTTAACATGCCCAAACCATCTTAACGAATTTCTTTCATATATGCCAACTAGTGTCTCCTCTACACCACATTCTTTGAAGATTATCTCATTACTCACTTTGTCCATCAGTGTTTTGCCGAACATCATGCGCAGGCATTTCATGTTAATCGCGTTAATTTTACTCTTATCCTTTTCTTGGTAGGTCCACGTCTCGCTAATGTACAATATAGTCTGTATGAATATAGAATTATGTATTGTTCTTTTAGCTTCACTTGATATATTTTTACATCTGATAATTGGCCCTGCTCTATCGATAACCTTCTTACCCTAGTTTAAACGCCTATTTAACTCTCCATTTATTTTTCCGTCATTAGTGAATAGGCTACCAAGATATAGGTATTAAATATCTAATTAACGTAAAAGGTATAAGATGACATACTTCAGACCAAATAAATGACCTTGATGATGTTAAGAAGATCCTTTAATCATCGACGTTTCGAGAGTCAAATGCTCTCCTCTTCAGGAAACAGGAATCCAAGTCATATAAAAGTCCTTTATTTTTTTTAAAATTGGCAAAAGCCAAAATGTCGTAGTCAAAAAAGATTCATGCTCTTACAAGATTCTCATGTCAATTTAGTTCTGTGAAGAAAATAATAAAATTGTAAATGAAGAAAAACCATTTCATATACATAACGAAACATATACGAATGAAAAAATAAGGTTGAGAAACAGATTAAAAATGGTGAAATTATTTACCTGAGCTTTTAATATTTTAACTTTGAGATGTTAAAAAGTAGTAAGGTCCATTATTATGACATCACGGACAATATTTAAAAAATTATTTGAAGACTTTTCTTTTTAAATTTGAAATGGAAGACAGAACGAACGTACTGCTCCATGGTAAGGATTAACATCAAGTGAATGCAGGTAAGAGCATGAAGTAATAGAAACATAAAAGTGCAGTAACGTAGTAAGTCAGAAATATCAGGTTCCTTAATTCTAATTAAAATTTGTAATTTTGTTTTTATAAAGTCTAAGTAACAAATGATTGGTAGAACAGTTAGTTAATATCAAATTAACACCTACTAAAATTGTAACAACAATAATGAGACTCAGACGCATAACATTGCATTCTAACTTTTACCATCTATTAAAGAGTATTAAATATCAAAAGTAAGGTACCACAAACTTCCCTTTTACAAGAATTCATTGATTTTTTAGTTTGTTACACAAAATATTTTTTAGTTTTAGGACAAGTATTCCTTAATTTTTTTTTCAATAGTGAACATTATTGGCAGTGAAGTAAATAATATATATATACAAAATTTGAGGTTCACATGGTACCCTGATAAGAAACTTCCTGTACTGTATAAGGTGGTATAGTTAAAATTGTAGAAATTAAAATTTAAAAACTAAAAAGGCGAATTTTCGACATAAAAACATTCATAGCGAGCTCTAAATATGTTTTTTTTGTAAATCTAGAAAAATATAGAATCATTTGCTTACTTAACGAAAGAAATTTCCCAGCCAAGGTCAGAAAATCTCAGAAAAAAGATTCCATGAGGCATCCTAATATTTATATTCGAATTATGAACCAAAAGACAAAAGTTAATAGATACCATTATATCACAATAAATCAGAAACGATACCAATCTACAAAAAATTGTTACAACACCAGGGGTAAATTAAAAATAAAACCCAGTCTTTAGTGCTCGCAGTTTTGAAAAATTGCACAATTTTTCAGCCAAATAGTCGTGCGTGGGTTGTACACCGAAAAACATATTTTACTAGGACTGCAAAGAATCTTAATATGAGAACAGCTTCGATAATTTATTACCAACTTAGAATTTAAGCTGATTTATAAGAAACGTTTTGGTAATGGCTTTCTCGGAATCATTTAAAATTCTATTCTGCTTGTAAATTCGCCAAAGAGATTTCCAAGATTCAGAGGAATAAGATTCTAAGTTTCAATGATGATGAGTGTGCCTTCGTCTGCTCATGTCTCTTCTCATGTTTTCAGAATATTAATTGATTAATGTTTATTCTAGATTAGGAATGTTTCTAGATAAGATCAATAATATTTAAAATACCTTCTCACTCAGAAGACTTTTAATTAGAATTTTCCTTTGTACAGGTGTGGATAAATGAGAGAAATAAAAAATGTTATTTACAAGAGCTTTTAAAATCCAGATGTTCGCGATTTCTTTGGGAATTCGGTTTCACATTAATAAGTCAGAGCCGGAGCAGGTCTAGCTCTTACATTTGAATAACATGGAGCGACATGGCCTTCCACGAATGTGTGTCAGAGAGTAAGTCCACGAATGTGTAAGAGGATACCGGACCACCGACTTGATCCTTTAAGGCACCTCGTAAAGTCCAAATTATATTTGAATTAGGCTCATTCGTTTTGCTCCATTCATTGATCGTCCAAAACGTGTTTATCTCGTAATAACACACGATAAAGATAAGCATATTTGGAAGAGGATGCTCGACAGGTTCTCTATTTTGGAAGAGGTTCTCCCATCGATATCAGCATCTACGATCGACACACGAATTCTTCCCAGATTGTGGAGAATTGATTTGCCATAATCGACATAGATCCTTCCAACTCTCGATTTTAAAATATTGTCCACTTAGTTTTTGATGACTACAGACCGTAATTAAGTAATTAACCAACTGAGTAGCATGAATGAAGCATCTTATCTCCTTACCTATCTAAATACATGTCTGCCAATTACACGTATCAGTCTGATGGTGTCTCTCTTTTTTTCAATTATAGATACTGGTTTTGATAAACAATTAATTAGACTGGGCCTAATCGTCTCTGCAATCATTACCGGAAATGATAAGTATTGTTTATTTACTTTCTCATAATTATATCTTAATTACCAGAATCATGAATAATAAGCACTTCGAGTATGGTGATAACTTAACTCAGAAGAAAGATAGGTTCCATTAAAAGATATTATATATTTAATTGGATTTCATCTATTAGCATATTAATCTCAATTTTTCTGAAAGTTGATTGTATAATGAAAATATCTTGACAAAATTCTGTCTTCACAAGTGTTAGTAAGATTATATCCGCTCTGTTTTTTTTAGAGCGGATAAAATCGCTTAATCCCGTTTATAATGAGAAGTATCAATCTATTATTTATAGTAGAAGGTTTTATAATATCTCTATAGGTGGTAATTTTAAAAGGCTCATCAGAGTAATTGAGGCCTTCCTCTAGAGGTAATTAAAATGATGTATAATCCATATAAGTTGAATCTTAGTGGAGGTATTTTTACATCATAGGCCATAGACATAGATCGTACAGGTTTTCAGCGCTACGACTACGAGCCTATAAATTAATTAAGGTTTTGTCTTCTTTTTGTTGAATATCCGATCACGGAAGGCACGCATCAACTATTTATTATGAGATTCTAAATAAGAAAACGTCAATGATTGGATGAAGATCCCTTATGTATGTGTAATTCTATGCAGATGAAATCTTTATCGTGTTATGCATATCACATAGATTTCACGTCTAATGAATGTAATTTCCAACATGACTTTCAGCGAAACTAGATTAACTTTAATCACCTAACATGAGATTGAGATCAAATTAAAAATTGTATAGGATTACATTTTCAATAAAAACATTTTGATCACCACTGGTTCGGGTGAGTTAACAGTTCAAACATTAAAAAGAAGCCTAATATTGTGACTTAAAACAATTATTATCACTGAAAAAAAATTTGTTTGGTTTTAAATTTGGTTAAAAACCAAATTTGTGGAAGAAATTATTTTTAGGGCTTGATATGCACCGATTAAAGTCCGTATATCTGATGTCTGGCCGATTGTCTTTTATAGTTTCCATAACATAAAGTATTTGAGGTAGGGTGTTGATATTTGACATAAATATTTATCATCTTGATAGTATGATAGAAAAAATATTGTGATCACAAAAGACTATAAAAGTGCTGAGAACAGTAAATCTTTAAAAGCTGTTGACCATTCATCGAAAATATATATTCGATGCTAGGGGTTGTTTTTGGAACGTTGTTGTTTTTCGTGAATGAAGATTGTTATTGACCGTGACGTGGTCTGACACTGTCCGAATTTGACTATTGCTATAGGGGTTGTTGTTGGCCGTTACCACAGGATTTCACTGACCGGCACCCGATGATGTTGCTGACCGTTGCTATGAGGGTTTTTATTAACTGTTTCCGCGTTATTATTACCAAATACTGTATTATCTAATTTTCTACTACTAAGAGATGTTATTGACCGTTACAAGAGGTCATTTTCACTCAATAAAGGTTATTATTGATCAATTCTAAGGACTGATATCGAGCATTGCTAGGGTTTGTTATTGACTGTTTGTAAGGACTGTTATTTACAATTGATAGGATTTTTTATCAAATCTTGTTAGAGATTGTCATTAACCTTCCATAAACGTCGAAATTGAATGTTGCTGGGTGTTGCTATTGACCTTTGCTTGGGGTTGTAATTTTCCGCTTATGAAGATCGTTATGGACCGTTTCTAGAGTTTTTTAATATCCGTTAATGAAAATATTGACCGTTACTAGAGGATGTTATTGACCGTTGCTAGATGTTTTTATGAACTGTTTTAGGTGTTTTTTATTTATCTTGACATGAGTTGTTAGTGAGCGGTGCTAAAAGTTTTACATTGACTGTTGCTAAGACTTGTTATTAGCTGTTGTAATAGGTTGTTACAGACTATTACGATGGATTGTTGAATTGCTTATGTGAAAGCTAATTGAATATGTGTTAACGTTTAGGTTCATAGTGACTCAAATTAAAAATAATGTACTCGTATTTACTCACAAATCACAATTCTTTGTGCAATTGCGTATAATCCCTAATTTTGCTATTCAATTGCATTTCCTAATAATACATTTTCTTTTGAGATATTTTGATATATTGTCGTCATCCACGTCGGAAAAGACTTCGTATACTACGTCGCTTACTTTCCTAATTTCCGACGTAGTTTTCTTTGTAGTTGATAGTGATGCATGTCGATCATTTTTGGACAAAATCGAGATTTGCTTAAAAAATAGTTAGATGGAATTGAAATGTAATGGAGATCAAGAATTTTTAATGAAAAAAGTCGATCGAGACGAGACGATCATCTCGACTTGAGTGATCGTTCGTTTCGATGTGATGAGAATGGTGTTCAAGGTTTTAATTTAATCTGACGAGATTTCGGAAAAATTTTTAAATGATCGACATGCATCACTAGTAGTTGACGACGTCAGAATTTTCAATAGGGTACTTAAACGACTATTTTCTCTCTTGAATTGCCTAAAATTCAATAAACGACCAAGCTTTCTTTTCGGAATTCCTTTGGCCAATTATAATAAAAGTGTGATTGAAAGATTAGATGAAGTTGGAACACAATGAGGAAAACAAAGCAGAATGAGAAATAAGAGAGTACCAAAAGGCAGAGATGAAGAGAAGGGGTAGAGAAAGTTACCTGGTGGTAGAAATGAAGGCGATGCGTGTGGGTTCGGCGTAGGGTGTCGGGTTACCAATGAAATACTGGTACCATTTTGTTTACAATATTGTCCAAGGTGTGGGGTAGCAAGCGTGTTCACACACTATCCAAGCCGCGTGCACATCGCACTCCAAAACACACATGTTTGTGTGCATCCTCAGTCCACTCTCAGCAAAGAATCATGTGTACACGGTTCTGTCGTCGACAAGAGTTATCTTCGGCTGGAGTGGCCGAACTAGGGGACCCCTTGGAAACCTGCATGGTGTGTCCAATGTGCATGCTTTCGTGGTCCACACATGAATACATATATAATTAAGGGATGGTGCAGCGAATTTTTTGGTAGGTTCATCAAGAAAGTTTCTGTCTGTTTCAGTGATTTAATCACAAAAGAACTAATTGGTATTGACCAATAGCTTTGAATACCTTAAAAAGTTCCAAAATGAGGATTCAATATTTTTAGACCTACCTTAAAAGACATAAGCTATCAATGTAATTTTTGCATCAATCAAGTTAATATGAAGTTGTTATCATATAATTGGACAATTACACACAACACGATTTGAACAATCCCAAACCGGATCTAGAGAGATTCCTCCATTCTCCAATGAAGGATAATTGCTAGCAAAAGATCTCGTAAGATCTGAGCTGATCGGTAGAAATCGCGAGTGAATTCTCGACGGATTTTTTCCACGTTTCAAAGGTGTCCCGCAATTGGTTCGATTTGCGCAGGGCAAATCATAGAATCAAACTATGGAATTACACTGCTGGAAGCAGCTCGGGTTGATACCGAGGTCGACTGCTCCTGCAACTGGACATGGGTTAGCTGTACACTTTCTACCTAAGGCTTGAGACCAGGGTACCCAATATGTTAATAACCGAGTATCATCCGGCTACATGCAGAATTTCTACGATTTCTGATCGCGATCTGACTTCTAATGTGGGCGAACCACGCAAACCTATCATAACCTGGGACAACGCGAGAGTCTAACTACTCTAACTACATGTTTGCCCAGGTAACCTCTTCTCGATGCGATTTGTCTGAATTTGCATTTCTTCAAGTGCTCGGAATAATGCCGTTTGCTTCTAGATACTGATGAAAAGTATCTGTTGGATTAAAATTTAATATTCGGCGGGAAGCAGTTAGGAATGTGATGTGGAGTAACAGACTCTTTAGTTTGTGGATTTTAGGAGACTGATTAAAAGCAGGAAATTCAAATATGGATAGAAAGATCTAGGAAAAAATTGTGTTAAAGGGATAAAAATGGATGATTACTACATAAAATTTTGTTGACTAGGACGCGTTCACATAAAAATGAGGTTGTTTCTGATTTATCCACCCATACAATTTTTTAGCTTCGTTTTAATGCTAAAACAATAATCTCAAAATTGATAGACCACATATTTAGTTGATATTAGTATTATTATTAGTTCGAGCGTGAAGTGCACTTAAAAGCTGACAAATTCACCTCGTTTAGTACGGTGGCCCCCATCCAAGTATCCGAGCTTATTTATCCTAATTTCAGATAGTTTCGTTGCTGCGTTTGAATCCCGCGAGAATAGAATGTATCCTCCGCTAGATAAATTTGACAGCTGTTTGAATAGTATATTGTGCTACAAGTGCGGAAAGTAGGCAGTTCCACACGAGTGTGAAGTTTGCTGTACGAGCCAGAGGCGAGTCGAAGGGGAGTTGTAGGCTAGTCGTAGGCGAGTTGGAAGCTAGCTGTAAACGAGCTGAAGACAAGCCGGAAACGACCCGAAGATGAGCCGATGGCAAGTACTGTAAACTTCACAAGAGTTGCAACTGTCTACTTTCAGGACCTGTTTCACACGATATTTTTTGTAACAAATGCAGGAGATTTTCGATTTGAGAAACAATAAGAATAATTTTTTTGGAAATTTATGGTAATTTTTGGATATTTATGGTAAAATTACCAAAAATTACCGAAAATTTCCGGAAATTTGTGGTGAATTTGTATATTACCGAAGGTATCCAAAGCTTTTTGGAAAAAATTCAAAAATTTCCAAAATGTCTGGAAAATTGCTGAATTTCCAAAATTTCCGGAAATTTATGAAAAGTTGCTGAATCATCGGAAATTTCAGGTATCCAAAGCTTTTTGGAAAGATTCCAAAAATTTCCAGAAATTTATGGAAAATTGCTAAATTTCCGGTAATTTATGGAAAATTGCTAAATTACCGGAAATTTCAGGTAGCCAAAGCTTTTTGGAAAAAATTTCCAAAATTTCCGGAAATTTATGAAAAATTTCTAAATTTCCCAAATTTCCGGAAATTTATAGAAAATTGATAAATGTCCCAAATTTCCGGAAATTTATAGAAAATTGATAAATGTCCCAAATTTCTGGAAATTTACGGAAAATTGATAAATTACCGAAAATTTCAGGTATCCAAAAATTTCTAAAATTTTCGGTAATTTATAGGTAATTGATGGTAATTTATCAGTCATTTATGGTAATTTATCACTTCGAGTTTTTTCCAATCACTATTCACTACTCCCAATCAGTCTCTCAAGCGTCAAATCATAATGAAGTGAGGTTATTATTCCAGCAGTCCTGGAAAGTAAATCTGAATCGAAATGCGCAAGCGCAACAGCAAGAAAAAGTAATCTGGCTGGAACTGCGCAATCGCAGCAGCTATAACAAGTAATATTGCTCAAAGAGCGTAAGCCCAGCAGCTAGAAAAAGTCTTTTTACAACTGCTTTTTACCACGGCTTTGGAATTGGTCACTTCCCGCACGCAATACATGCCTCGAAAAGCGAACATTTCGTGCGTGCGTTACAAAAACAATTTTACAGCTATGTCTATCCGCAGATCAATTGAAATTATTGATCAGCAGATACAAAATGCTGTCAGTTATTTAACACAACTTTCAAATTTATGTGGCGTCAGATCAATTTTATTTTTGCAGGAATTAAAACGCTGAGAACGAAACTATCTGAAGTTATAGGATAAAAGAAGCTAGAGGTTCTTCTTTGTACCTAAAAGAGTATTTAGTGTAATAATATTGTTTAAATAACTCATAACGTTAATAAAGTACAATACACCTCAAATGATTAAATAAGTAAAAAAGTTTCAATGGCGTCGTCCATAAATCACGTCACGCTATTATTTTGCATTGTTACCAGTCCTCCGTCTATTCAATATTGTGCCCACGCCGAAAAATCTACAAAATTGAAGCCCCCTTCCCCTCAGTGCATGACGTTATTTATGAATGACGCCAAACAGACGAAAATTTTTCTATTTGATATAAATACTCATAACACCTAGAAAAAAACCGCTGCAGAGTAGTGTGGGTGCGTTCATTAAACGGGGTACCTAACTTTAATTGTGATCATTTCATCAGCACTGTGCTTATTGTATTTTATATCTATTATGGAAAAGGAGATTTTGGATTCAAAAAGAAATCTGAGGAGATGGAACACAGGATTTTGGATTGCAAAGATAGCCTGAGGGATGAAGAAGAGAATTTTGTATTGTAAAACGAGTCTGAGTGGTTGTAAAAGGCGATTTCAACAGCGCTTTTTATTATTTATTTATTATTGCTTGTTATTATTTATTGTTGATTGATCATAGGTCATAGAAGGATTTTTATAGCTTAATAGATTCATTTCATCAAAAATTTTGACTTTGATAGTGGAAATACATGTAAAAACGGTGTTTTATATAAGAAGCAATTTTTCGATCCAAAGGAGTTGCAACAAAAAGGTACTTCTCTGGCTGAACAGGAACTCCAAATGATGAATTGTTCCAAAGGAGCCCAAATTATGAGTACCCGCGCAGAAATCGCCATATATATTACCGATTACCGACTAGGGCCTGATCCGATGTGTACTATCTGGTCCCGATAGGAAGCATTCTGTGGCCCTGACTCGTACCAGACCGGGCTATGTACTGTGACTTCATATAGCCGCTTGGCAGCGCCATCTTAAGACATATGCGCTAGATGTAACATAACCACAAACATAACCTTAATTTTTGTTTTCCTTCGTGCTGTTGTGTTGCAAATGTGCTGGGAGTGTCCGACCGTATAATATATTCTTAACACATTAATAATAAATGCCAAAATTAAGAAGCACACCGCGAGTTCGCAAACATCGTGCTATCAGCAAAATTTTGTTCGAGATAAATTCAATGCAACCGAAGAGGAAGTGCTGTCCCACATGAGCACCGTCTTCTGGAATGCAAAAGACTGGGACGGTAATCGGAAGCAAAGGTCAAAGTAACCAGTTTTCATTATTTTTCAGGTGTATTCAAAATGAAGCTCAATTCTATTAATTTGGCTTTTTATTTAATATTGTGTTATAATTATTTTAAAGGATTTTAATTCCTAATAAAAAAGTCAAAAATGTGGCTAGACTCGGGTAATTAATAGGGGCCAGATCAGGCGAAGATCGGGCGTTTGATCGGGCCCCTAGGCATGGCTCCACTGTGGCTACGTGTTTCATGATGAGTCTGGCCCTCACTCGATTTCCACATCACGGCCCGATATGAACGAGTCTGGGCCCGTTCGGGGCCACGGCAAAATTTCTGCACGGGTATTAATAGAAACATTTTGTACAGAACTCATTTTTTGACTCGACTCACTTCGAAGATTTTGCATGATAATGATGCACCTTTTACTTTATAATAAAGATTAAATAATATTTCACTGCAAAAAAATGTTTAACTGATATTGAAAATACGACGTTTTCAACTGCGCATGTACCAAAAAAAGCAGACCTATTCAAAATTATATAATATGTAATTGCAGTTTTACGTTAATATTAAATTATTTTAGGAAGTTAGGTATTTCGATCATTCAATTTAATCTGTTCTGAGAAAATAAAAAAATTTTGTTTATGTTTATCTGTATGAATATTCGTAGTATTTATTGATTTCATGTAGGTTCACGCTTTTCAGTACATGCGCAGTTGAAAACTTAGAGAACCGTCACTGTCATTGACTTGAGCCACAATATACGGAACCCCCAAATTTTTCTGTGAATATTGGTGTATTTCAGAAATTGAGATATTTTTTTATAAACGTTAAACAAATTGATACATCTGTATATATCACAATTTTATTTGGTCATACAGGCTTTTTTCATCAGAGTTTTTTCATCATGATGAATATATCTAATTAAGTACTTAAAATATTGCTATATTCTCAAAATCACTAGCGACGGAAAAATAGATGGAGAGTTAGATAGGCGCATAAATAAGGGTAAGCAGGTTATCGGCAGAGCAGGGTCCATCCTAACAAATAAAAACATATCAAAAAAAGCTAAAATGGCCATACATAATTCCATATTCGTACCGACTGTACTATACGGTAGCGAGATATGGACCTGTCAAGAAAAGGACAGGAGTAAAATTAACCCGATCGGCATGAAACTTCTGCGCATAATATGCGGGAAAACACTGATGGACAAAGTCCGAAACGAGACAATCCTCAAAGAATGTGGTGCAAAACAGACAATAGTTGACACATGGGAAAGAAATCAGTTAAGATGGTTCGGTCATCTTGAAAGAATGAAAGATGAACGACTGACCAAACAAGTGTATAAAGGTAAATAAAGTTAATAGCAGAATGTCCAGAGGTAGACCACCGAAAGAATGGTTAGAATCGGTAAATGAGACATTAATTCAAAGAGACATAAGAAGCCATAGAAAGACAAGAGCTTGCCTGAAAAAATGCATGGACGTGAAGGAAGCTAGAGTGGTATGCCAGGACAGAAAAGTGTGGCGACAAATAGTTTGTAAACAGAGTGGCAATAGAATGAATGACGCCTGAAACAAAGACCTTGGATACTAATGGGCCTAAGTGGGGAACCATACATAACAATTTTGTGAGGCTCTTCACTTGGGGTGATCGCCAGAGAGATTGATCAGCAACCTGGGTCGGAGCAGTATTGCGGAATAAACGTGTCATTTAAATAAATAACACGAGAATTCCAGATCAATCTAAAATATTTATACCTAACACCTATATACCTATCTACCTTATACCTATATACCTACATACCTTACACCTATATACCTATTTAACATATACCTATCTACTCTATACCTATACACCCATATACACACTACCTTTCTCCAACCGAGCAAGTCACGCCTACCCCGAAAGGGAAATGGCTTAATGGTATAATAAAAAAAGAAAGTTTTCTCTAACAACCCTTACAAACATTAAAAAATCTGTACATATCATAACTTTATTTGATCATAGAGTGTTTCCAAATACATCAATCGATTTCTCTGGTCAAAATATACAAATTTAGCACGTATTATGCTGCTATGTTCCTAATATTGAGAAGAATAATTACTTATGATGAAAAAAAAAAAATTTAAATTCTTAAAGATGAAGATTTTTTATGGAGATAGCTATAAACATTCTATCGAATTATATCAACTAAATACCACACCATGTTGATAAAAATCAGTTCTCAGGAGCTGATATTACTGCTAATACTGTGGTGAAAATTCTGAAAAATTTCGAGTTAATTAAATTCATTTTTGGCCATCCTAGCGATATTCAATGAATTAACCTAAATCTTCTTCATTTAAAAATGATGTATTTTATTAAAATCTACGAATGCATTTTTTTCTTTACACGTGCATGCAAAACCCTCGATTGGCCACCGTTTACAGACCTCGGAAATGGTCAGTTCCGCATCGTGCGCGAAGCCGATGAACAAAATCTCCAACATGGGCAGCAAAATGCTGTAACCAGTGAGCAAAATGCTCTCCGTGGTTAGTAAAACTTTTTGCTCACTATGTGAACATCGTTCTGGGTACAGATGGGTTAGTTATTAGTCATTGTAGTATATTCGATGTCTGTAAACAATAGATAATCTCAGGTTTTGCATTGTAATTTGTAAAGAAAAATATTATTCGATACATGAGGCCTCACGGGCGTGTCTGTTCTTGTGAAGGCATAGAACTCACAAGCAAACCTCCATTTGGCCTCTCGTATCGCAATATACTATTTTAATATAATGGAAATTGCAAAAAATGCACGTCTCAAACAATTTTTGAAAAAATATAACATAAAAAAATATATTTATTCTTATCAAATCCGGCTCTAAATTTAAGCAGTTTTGATCATCCTCAAGTATGTACCACAATCTCTTCCAAATTCATGACCTCGGCTCAACTTATTTTCGATTTATCATAAAAAGAGTATTGTTGATTTTGTTTAATCTTCATTTTTAGACTCCTGAAGTAGAATTATGTCAAGATATGTCAAAAAACGAAGTTCAAAAATTTGCATCGTTACAGAGCTTCCTTCATGAGAAAGAAATATAACCATTTCGCGACTTACCAGAGAAACCCAAATTTTCAAAGACAGCAATATCATTAACCAATTAAAAATGAGCTATTAGTTTTAATGTTTCTCTCTCAATGTAGAAAAATCATTTATATCAGGTTTCTGATGTTACAATTACAGTGCTGCAGACCTATGCCAGGTGCACGACGATATTACAGGTGTCAGGTTCATATAAAACCACTTATATTCATTTTTTATTTATTGCCCTCTCGCCGTAAGTGACGCTCATTCAGAACAGCAATCACACGGGAAATTTCGCGGGTCAGTCGTCAGACTCTCGGCCAAGGTTCGATTTACTTTATTTAATTAGATTGGCTACTCACATTGCATAGTTGCTAGAACCCCAGTATAAAGTTCTCATTCCGATAAAAAAAAATGTATAACGAGTACCGGAGGGCAAGTGCAAGCTTTCAAGATGAATATGTACACTATATACTCCTATGGAGTATATACGTAACATTTTTAATTGCCTAAAAAAGCGATGTTACTAAATATCTCGAAAATATCCAACGCATTGTTGTCGAAAACCTGATTGGTTCCGACTCGACACTGCGCGAATATAACTTTTAGTGACTGTTTTCAGGTTTTTTATCCATTAATATAGATTTTTGAATTTTCTGCACCATTAATTCTGTAATTTCCAAATAAATAATTTGACTTTATCATAAAATGTATTTCTAAATGTTTCTAAACATTATTGATAAAAGAGAACGTTTAAATTGTAAATCATTGCTCAATATTGGAAAATAATTTTGTTCTTAACATTGGGCTACCACACTATAATTTCTAAAGGTTTTTGCATTTTCAAAGTGATAAGAAAAATTAAATTATGAGAAAAACTTATTTTGAAGAATTCGAAAAAAAATTTAGAAGCTTTTTAATAATTTCGAAAGATTTGGAGATTAAATTTTTTATTATTTCTGGAAAAATTTCAATTGGTTTAGGTTTAGCAAAAAAAAAAAATTTAAGTTTTGAAAATCTTAAAATGTGTGGAAAAAAATATGGAAAACTTTAAGAAAATTCTGTTAATTTTTCAGGATTTAAAAAATTTTTAGGTAAACTCAATTTCGCAAGGAGTCAAGAGAATGGAAAAAATATTCTTAAGATTCATGGGAAAATTTCAAATGATTTTTTTCTTGATGAATTCTAAGAACACATAAACGGATGGTGTAACGAATTTTTTGGTAGGGTTTTCAAAAAGTTTCTATCTGTTTCAGTGATTCAATCACAAAAGAACTAATTGGTATTGACCAGTAGCTTTGAATGCCTTGAATTGTTTCAATAATTAGATGAGAAATTTAAATAATTTAAAAATATTAGATGATTTCCTGAAATTTTTAAAAAGAGTGTAAAAGATTTTAAAGCAAAATTTTGCCATAATACATAATTTTGGAACAAATTTGAGTACGTTTAATTAATAGATACTTAAAAGTTTTGAAACGATTCAAAAATAATAAAAACTTATGAGAAATTTTAGGAATTTTGTAAGGCTTCAAGAAAATGAAAAAAAATTCTTCAGGTTCCTGGGGAAAATTAAAATGATTTTTTATTTTGAAAAATTAATTTTAAGAGAATATTTGAAAAGATTTCAAAACACTTCAAAAGATTTCCATAATTGTTAATGAAAAACCTGAAAGATTTTGAGACAATTCTTTTTATTTCGCAGAAGTTACAAAAAAATGCAATGAAAAATTTAAATAATTTAAAAATATTAGAAGGTTTAACTATTCTGAACGGAATAAAAAAAGAATTTGCTTAAGATTTATGGGGAATTTTTTCATAATTTTTTATTTAAAAAAATGAACTTTAAGAGAAAATTGAAAAAGATTTTGAAACATTTCGAAAGATTTCCTTGAATTTCGAAAAAGCGTAGAAGATTTTGAAGCAAAATGTTTGAATTTGGTAAGATTAAAAAATGAAAAAATAAAACTCCAGTAAATTCAAACCAAAAACTTAAAAGCTTTCAAACAATGAAGATTTTACGACAATTTTTTACATTTTAAATGATTTTTCAAAGTTTCAAGAAAAATTCTATTCAGCTAAAAACATTTGTAAGAATTTCAGAGGTTTTGAACAAATTTAAAATATCTGGAAACTTGGAAGCATTTTCGAAAATTTATAAAATATTTTTTATTTCTTCTAAACTTCTAAAAGTCCTAAATATCTTTTAAAAATGCTCGAATTTTTCCTAATATTTCGTAAAATCCTGCAAAATAAATTTTTTTTTTAAATCTTGTATATTCTTTTTTGACATATCTGAAATATTCAAAAATCTGTTCTAATTTTCTCAAGAATATTATACCTTTTCTTTATTTAGAAAACGTCTATTAGGTTTTTAAATATAATACAAAATATGTTACGTAACTGCGCCTCCCGCGGGGGGGTAGTACGAAGGAAATGTAACGGTCTGTTAAATGGGGGGTGGGGGTTAAAAAGGTCGAAAATAACGTTACGTATTATGTGAACGCTCCCTGGTAAGCCTCTCAATTAGAATTTCGTGAGCGTATTCAATAATTACTTGAAAAATTCAAAATAAGAGACAATAAATCCATGACAGCAATTATTTTCGAAAAATAATAATTTATATTATTTGGATACATATAATTCGAAATGAAAATAAGTAAGAATACGAGTATATCGTTTAAAATCATGAATTTGACAATAATATCATGTCCCTGGAATATTATACGCTTGTGTTTGAAGGAATAATTTTCTTAATTTCAGGGTTTTACTAAGCGTTATTTCTGCAGTAATATGTTATCTGCCATTTATTTTTAAATTATTCCATATCAAAATAAAATCTATTAAATAGGAGTAAATGTCTATCGGTAACGTGTTCCTGGCTACATTTTTTCAAATTTATAGCGGTATAACTTTTAGGAGAAAGCTTAAGATCATATTCCTAAATACATTCATTTTTCAGATTATTGACAGAATTAGAAAATAAAGTTTTTTCTTGTTTCCCTTTATATTAAAAAAAACGGAAGGCAATCTATATTCGGCCTTTTTTATTATTTAAAAATTATTTAAAATAAAATTCAAATTATATTTTACTTTTATTATAATGCTTTGCAACATGAAAATGATTTCTAAACATATTATCTTCATAAATAAACATTAAAATAATAAACTGGTATTTTGTTGAAATTAATCCATATAATTAACTTCCAATGTAAAAGAATAATGAAAATAAGAATTATTAGAATAAATGAGACACGTGGAATTCCATAAAATCTAATCATACTTTCTGAAATCCTATAAAATTAATTAAATTACTTTAAGACCGTTTGAAATCTCTTAAAGTCATGGAAATCTTTGGAAATCTGAAGAAACCCCTTAAAATCTTTTAAAATATCCTAAAACCTTATATTATGTCCTATGACATCGTTCCATATCTTCCAAAATTCTAGGAAATTCTTTGAAACTGCGTGACGTTTTTTTTAAATCCCTAAAAATCATTTATATCTTCGGAAATCCCTTGACTTCTTGTAAATCTTTTGAAAATTTCTTGAAATCTTTCAAAATACCCTTATATAGTCCCCTTAACTGATATCGAAAATTCCTAGGAATCTTTGAAAATACACTAAAATATTTGAAATACTTCGAAATCTCTTGAAATTTTTAGAGTTCTTGAAAGATTCTTGGACTTCTTGAAAATACCGTAAACTATTTGAAATCCTTTTAAGTGCGCACGAATCAAGCCTGGAGTAGCAGATCTGCGTGGTCTGTCCGGAAAGTATCCGACCTAGTGGTGTACTGGGAGTAAGTGTTAAATCCGGTTAATGGTGATAATATCGCCATTAAAGTAATTCCCTTTGGAAGCCAGAACCTTCTTCCAGCGATCCTCCAAATTTCGGAAGTACTCCTTAAAGTAACCTCTTGCATTGGCTAACAGCTGCTACGACGCAATCTGTTCTATTTCCTCTATGTCTTTAGATATTTTTCTTTTTTGAGAATACTTTAATTTGGAAAACAGCCAGAAATCACCGACAGGATAGCCAGGTCAGGACTGTATGTGGGTTGCTGAAGTTGTGTAAAGCCGTACTTCACCAGAAATTGCTGTATAAGATGTATTGAATGGGCGAGTGCGTCGTCGTGGTGAAGGAAGCCACTTTTCCACAAATCAGGCCGTTTCTTGGCTCAAAATTTCCGCAAGAATAGGTTTTGGAATCCCAAGGTCACTCTCGAGTAAAGGTCACTTTCCACTGAAGTACGACAACCTTTAAATCGACCAAGCCACTCTTTAATCTAAGTGTCCCTCATAAACTCATCACTATGCATTTTTCGAATCCTAACAATGGTTTTTGAACATTAATAGCCAAGTGTTTGGCAAATTTAATTGCACGCTCGTTGTTCGGTGAGGATCCGCAGGTCTGTGTTACTTATTAGAGAGCCTCACATAAGTCCCGCCTAAATGGTAAACACCTCTTTTTGATAATAGTGCAACTGGATACAGAGCTAAAGCACAATATCGGATACTTTCGGACAGACTCCGTATTTGTTAATTTAGAATTTAAAAATATCATAAAAGGTTTACATTAAAATATTGTGATTCAATACGAAAAATAGAATTCTAAAATAAACGCGTACTTTTTAATCTGGAGAATAATTATTTTTATACTTATTGTAATTAATATGAATAGAAAAAAGATGTTTTATGTAGATCTGTAATATCTTCTTTTCATTGAATTCAAAACTGAATTATTTCAACTTTTTTATTCTTACTCATATAATTAATTGGACTGCTATTAATTTTATTCTTAAAAACACCTAATGTGTCAAAGAACAAGTTATGAGTCTGAACTTTATTATAAGGGTGTTTACTCTCTGTATTAGAAAGAAGAGCAGTTATTACATGATTTCAGGATCTGAGAAGTATACCTCGAGAAAGTAGTTTAATTATCATTGGAATGGAGCAAGTCATTATTTCAATGCGTAGTTCGAAAAGTAGCTGTGATTGAGAAAATCGGTAGGCGAGATGCTGCGGATGCGGCTTTAGGGCAAGTCTCAGGATCGCTTCTTGAGTGGTGTGTAAAGTGTACGTATTGTGTATACTGTATAGTGTATACTGCACACTTGAGAACCGAGTCTCTGAGTCCCGCATCGTGAACGAACCTGTGTGGCGAGCTCACCATAATTACGTGAAGCGACTATTCATTAAACTGATTACACCTTGTTCCTTCCCTCCCTACAGCTCAACTTCTTTACCTTACCCACACTATCTCTTCGTTATTCCCTCTGTACTTGAAATGGCACCACTCCAAGATTTCTGATATTTGTGCAGAAGAACCTTGTGGCAATCGCCAAGAAGCGCAGATAATAAAACTTTTCAATCAAGCCTATAAATACGTTAATTAAGTCGTTCAAATCTCCCCCTCTCATACTTTGCCTCTCCTCCCATAATCGCCCCCCTACTTCCACTACTTTCCCTCCTGATCCCTAATATTCCTTCCCTTACATCCGCCTTCACCTCTTATCCCGTGCCCTACTTCTCCCTCCTTTACTTCCTCTTTATTCACTGCCCTACTGTCCCTTCCCATACTTCCCTACGAATCACCCCTCCTTCCATATTATTCCTCTCTACACTTCCCCAGCCATTAATTCCTCTACTTTCTATCCCTCACTGCCCTACACATCTCCTCACTTCCCCTCATGGGCAAAAAGTGTAACGGATGGACGGACACCTGATTGAAACTATAAGGGTTTATATTAAGAAATTTTTTTAGAAGAAATAAAATAAGACTAAAATAATTTTAGATAAAAACTATTAAATAGTGTATGCTCATTCCAAAGAAAAATATCCAAGATTTAATAATTTTATGTAACTCAGGCATAATTTACGCGTTTTAACAGCATCTGTTTAGTCCTGAAAATAGTCGTTCGAGTAACAGGAGGACAGACAGCAAATGTATATGTGCGATGTGGTGCGGAGTAAAATTATGATCATCAGATCTTTATAATCGTTCTCCGAGTGTGCGCATTCGCTGTCGCCCCTGTACGATTAGAGAACACGTCAAGCTAACCTCAAATGTCACACGTGATAAACATGCAAATTACACCTTCGTTACATAAAGTATCGTGTGCACCAATGAGGCAAACGTATTTTCATCTTCGCGTGTCTGCAAAACTCATGCTCGGATAAAAAGACTGTTTCCCTCCTGGGTACACAATATACTATTATTGTTAAGTTCCAGAGTAAAGTCAGATTGAAAACTAATAAATTCACTTCATGTAGTGCAGCGGCCCCTATCCAGGTATAATTGAACTCAAGCGCTGCTGAACTTCGATGATCAAACATGAAGCCTTATACAGAATTATGTACCCAAGCGGACAAATTCGACAATTATTTTAAATCATGAAATGATGAAAATACTTTTGAATTATAAATGCAATTTGGTCACTCTACTACACCTATTTTAGTAGAAAACATCAGACTTGGCAATTCTTACCCTAAAGTTTTGTTGCAGATAATTTTGTATTTTTACCTACTGCTATAAGCAGAAAATGAATATTACCCTTCTTAGGATGTAAACTGTCTGCTATTACCTGTTCGCTCGGGTAAACAGTGAATATTATCGTAAGTTGGGAGTAGCTGTCTGTTTCTTGCTATTTGGAAAGCGGTGTGCTCTTTTATTTCTTACACCCAAATTCCACATAAATACCTTGCATTTCGGAAATACTGCTTGAAACTAACACCTCAACACTGGGTTATCAAGGACTGGTATAATGCGAGTAGCAGACGTTGCCGCCACTATCGCCCCTAGCGGACACAAGTGTTAATCGCCGTACGCGAAACATCAGTGTTTGCAAAGTTGGTAGTGAATTTTATCGTCCGTGCAAACTATTACACGTTTTTAATCCCCCCGCGAAAGAAATCATTTGGTTGTTTTATCTTTAGTGGTGCTGTTTTGGATGCAAAAATTTGACGTGTTGCTGGCTGCAAGCAGACGATGTCAAATTGCCTAGGCCTTCAAAGTAAAAAATGACATATACCCTCACAACGTGGTTAAACTCAGAAGAATATCCGAGATGTCAGGGTAAAGATTACCCACCTTGGGTAATTATTGCTGCAGGCAATTTTTACCCTGAAATCTGGGTGAATATTACTTTTCAACAATTCAATGGTCATGAGAGGATTTTAATAAATATTTAACCATTAGAGATAATATTTTCCAAATTAAAAAATGCTGTACCAATACAACAAATCTTACTTTTTTTGTTATTCATTCATGATATAAATAAATGTGTTTCATATGATTTGTGTAGCGATTTTTGTACTGCTTCTATTTATAATATTAGGAAAAGCTAAACGGTTCTAAGTCCATAACCATTTTGATTGGATTATTACGTACACAAAATAAAGGGTCATTCAAAATAATTTGTCAGTTGACTGCATTTGATTGATTTAGAAGAAAATTTGTTGGTATTTGGTTTTGAATCAACGAAAACTTTTTGCTAACATCAACAAAATATGACCAAAAAAATTGAACCAAATGTTAACGAATTTTTGAAATTTGAATGTTAATATTTAGACCAAATCATCTTATTCAGAAGAAAACTATTCATCCTTCTTCAATCTTTTGTCATAATACTATATAAGAGCAGTAAACATAATGACTCTCATTGGTGTATAATAAATCCTATTTTAATGCGCTTAGGCGCCTCTAAGCCAACCTAAAAATACCAGTTACACATCCATGTCATCGCAAATATCTTAAAAGATCGCTCAGTCTCTTATTAAGATTTTACCATTCATTCTAAGCAGTCATTCGGAAACTCAAGACTATTAAATTAGTCTGTCCATAACCGTTGATACCTGGCTATATCCATCCGCTGATACTTGTGTGGGAGAAGGTATGCGTATTATATTACTGTGAGAGCGACACTTCTCTCTCCTGAGAGATATATAAAGTACCATTAATAATATTATGTGCGTTCACGTCAATAAGTCTGAGCGAATGCGCCAGGTTTATTAAATCGCCGTAGCACCATTGCGATTTACAAGGCTATAAGAAAAGCTATCCGCAGGCAACCGGAAGATATCAAGCGCTCTTAGCTGATGGAACTCAAGCTTCTATATCTATGTATATAACCTTATCTATGTGCAAAAGATTTGCGTATGCGAACGAACTGGATCCTCAACTACCCGCAAATAGATTTCTTTACCTGTCAAAATGCATGTTTTCGAGATGTAATTATCGCGTCTTGGATCCATGAGGATTATAAACAAATCATAATGATTCAAGTTCAGTTGGTATAAATAATCGAAAGAGGGAAATTGAAAAATAAATTTAATTGAGCGATAAAGTCGCTGAACGTCTTTATAGCTTTACTGAAGCGTGAAAATTAATAGTGAAACTCAAATTGTTGCAGTATATGATTTAGCAGCTTATCTGTTCGTTTAATTTTCATTTTTTTTAAATATGGATTTTCATTCAAATATATTCCTTGCTTCAAGTTATTGAAAATATGTCAGTTTCTTAAATAATAACTGATAGAAGTAATAAGCCTTCAATAGCAATAAAAACGCAGTGTCTCGTCATCCCGAAATTCGGGATGACTAGTGCAATATTTTTCATAAGCCTGGCTAGTCGTCCCGAATTTTCGGGTGGGGGCGGGAAGACACCCCTGTGATTGGCCATGGAAATAATGTTGGTGAAATACCTACCCCTTTTCCAAAGTCTCGTGGGGGCGGGAAGGCACCCCTGTGACTGGCCACATAAATAATATTGGTCCAACCCCCCCTAATTTTTCGGGACGACTAGACACAGCCCAATAAAAATCATGATAGAATATTTGTAAGCATCCTTCACATGCAAGATACCATACCATTAAGCCATTTCCCTTTCAGGGTAGGCGTGACACTACCCGATTCGGGTAGTGTTTCTAGTTGGATAGTTTTCTTGTAGTTATAAATAACTACAAGTGTGGGTTCACCACACCCACGATGTGCCAACAGCACTCAGTATTCTTGAATGGTCACCCATCCAAGTACTAATCGCGTCCAACGCTGCTTAACTTCAGTGATCTGACGAGAACTGGGTTTTTCAGCGTGGTATGGCCGTTGGCAAGATGATGTACAAAAAATACATTCAAATATTCAGTCGGTTCCCTCCCAAGATCAACCAGACCATTTGTTTTTAAATATGTCTTATGTGGAGATTACACAGGAAAGGATTAATGTTTTGAAGTTGAAAGATGGTTTTCGTAACAAATTTTGGGGAAAAAAGTATACTCGATTGTTTGAAATCATTAAACATATTGAAGCTAGTATTTCATATTATATTTATTTTGAAGAAAATGATTATATATTTATTTATATATTATATATTATATATATATATATATATATATATATTTATTTTCAAGCAAATGATTCCAAACATCGTATTAAAATAACTTATAACATCCTCATCTCATCAGTCATTTGACTTAGTCCGTGGCTATGATGAAAACCCGGCCGAGAACAAGTTTGAAAAAAAAATATTAATAAGATAAAAATAATAATAATAATTTTTCCTTTTTTCAAATCACCTTCAAAGGAATTTTGGTCATGCTTTACTAGATTTAAGACATGTAAAATCAAGACAAAGGCATTCTCTGCCCAAGATGAACATCACAAAGGATCTGCGTGCACTAATAGGACACCTGAACAGCAAGGTTTTATTTATGAATTTGAACGCAACACTAACTGCGTTAGAGGTGCAAACTTTTGTGTACCTATTGTGCAACTGTAACAGCCGTTAGAACGTTGGGCCGCAGAACTAGGCCTACAAATGCAATCTTTGCCTAAGGCAGGAATCGAGCTTCACCATGGAAGATCAGGTTGGATATTGATGTCAGCAAAGTAAGGTGCAAATTGGGTCAATTGACTCAATATAAGAAAGGAAATAGAACCAGAGAGCTGATACACCATGTTACTAAAATCATCCACCCTCGGTACATCGAGACATTGACACTAGCAATATTGGATGAGATTATAGACTCCCAACGGCAGAGACTGATGTTCTTACTGCTAGACTGCTTCGGTACAAGAAAAGTATGAAATGGAGCTGACTAACATCACAGCTTCAGATGTTTCAACAGCTTTGAAAAGGGCAAGTAACTGGAAAGGTCCAGGTCCGGACATGGTGCACAACTTCTGATACAAGTACCTGACAAGTGTGCATCCTGCATTAGCAAGGTTGTTTCAGAAGATCATTTAACAACCAGATCTGATGCCAGGCTTTTTGCTTAAGGGTACTACGTATATATTGCCTAAAAAACTAGACGCTCAAAATCCATCTGAATTTAGACCTATAGCCTGTCTTCCAACAATTTATGAATACCGTACAGCCATAATTGCAGATAAGGTATATTCTCACTGCGACGAGAATGACATCCTAATAAAAGAACAAAATGGATGTTGTAAAAACTTGCGGGGCAGTAAAGAGCTAGTCACCATAGACGCTGTTGCCATGAGGCAGGTTCGTAAACGTCAAAGAAACTTGCACATGGCGTACATTCACCACAAGCAAACGTTTTCATCCGTACCACATGAATATTTACTTGAAGTCTTAAAAATATACAAAATCGGCCCAAGCATCATCGACTTTCTAGGTCGTTCGATGATGCTTCGTGGTACAAGAATTAAGTATTTTGATCATGGACAACCAAGGATCACTAGATTAATACGCATTACGACGGCTATCTTTCAAGGAGACTCCTTTAGTACACTCTGGTTCCGTTTAGCGTTGAACGCATTGAACAGAGCTAGAGAACGATTTCGAGAATGACATCGAGGCAATGGCTGACGGCGAGTCAGGAGAAGTTAGGAAAAGCCTAACGGCTGCCCTCACTGCAAGATTTAGATTGATTCTGAAAAGTTCTCTTAACTCGGCAAACAAAATCAGGGCAATGAAAACCTATGCCATCCCTGTCCTCACGTACTCCTGTGGGCTGATCAACTGGTCGAACACCGACCTTGAAAGGTTAAACAGAACCGTCCGTGTAGAAAAACGAAGTACTGAATGCACCACAGTAATTCGGCGATTGAAAGGGTAGTTCTACCACGACACAGAGGGGGAGGGGTGTTGTAGATGTCGAAAAACTGTGTAAGCCACAAGTTATGTAGTTGCGAGACTATTTTAACAGTAAGCATGTGTTTGAGCTCTACAACACCATCTTTAAAGCGGATCTTGATTACAAGGCCTTGAATTTGTCCTGAGAGGATGAGGCCTTGAATATCAGGGCAGTAACCATAGAGGAATTATAAATGAAATGGAAACAAAAAGCCATCCACGGCGAGCACCCGAAAGCGTAAGATCAATATGAAGTGGATAGTGTGGCATCTAATATTTGGCTGAAATTCTTCCTGATTATTGATTATTGATGGTTGTCGCGTAATGGTTTAAAGAGAATATACGCATAGACATAAGGATGTGGCGGGCATTATACATCAACAACTTACCCTAAACCTAGGACTCTCAACAGAATGGATTACTTTCTATAGATACATTCCAATGCCTATTTTAGAAAATCAAGATTATATCTTATATTGGGATCTTACTCTCCAGACGGATCATTATATCCGAGCCAATCGACTCGACATCGTGATGCGAAAGAAAAAAGGCGGAAGAGTCTACATTATTGACATTGCTTGCCCACTAAACGGGAATTCACAGACAACCTATACAACCAAGATCTTTTAGTTTAGCGAGCTGAGGCATAAAGTAAAGACAATATGGAGGAATGTGACACATGCATCTATTCATTCTATTGTGATTTCGGCTACAGACAATGTGCTCAGAAGGCAGTTTTATTGAACACCACCAGGACCAACACGAAGCAAACGACTGAAAACCTATGGATTGACAGATGGTAGCTCTAAGAAAGCATCCAGAGGCGACTGTTGTCACCTCCAACGCTCGTGACCGCTGTGTAAGGAGAACAGCGGTAAAAGACGAACTCCAAGCTACACCTGCTCCTAATTTTGTATCTACAACATCTTCGCAAAAGATTTCAAACATCGTATTAAATTAATTTAGAACATCCACACCTATCAAATTTTTTAATGCATCAGAGGGCGAGGTTAAGTAGGACTGCTTCACGACCTAACAGTTTCTAATCCCAACTTAACGTTAAAAATGGTATTTTTATTATTCTAGAGAGGATGATGATTACAAAATATTTGGGTAAAAATATTAAAAGATGAAATATTGACACCACATTAAATATAAAGCTATCATTTTTCTACAACGGTATTCAGTGAATACAAAAATCTGTATCAATATAAAGGAACAAGAGAAAGTTACATTCTTAAAATATTTTGTTGCATATTCAGTTTGTATTTGTTTTATTTTGCTTGTATTTGCATATTTAGTTTGTATTGTTTGTATTTAGGAAATGAAGTCTAGAAAAATATTGATTTGAAGTTGCACTTTTATGCAAGATATTTTGATGAGGAGAGAAATAGACTTGAAAATGATTACAGACACAAAAAGAGGAAAGTTAAACGACTTGTCAAGGAAAGTAAAGATTAAATCAGAACATAATAAGAGAAGAAAATAGAAAACGACTTTGAAGGAACCATGAAACTATTATTTAAATTGATGAAGGAAAGTAAAAGTACAGAGTTTGTCAGCATGAGAAACAGGAAAGGTGGAATGCTATATGATACAGACGGGCCAGTAGACGCTTTAAAAGACTCTTTTAAAGAATTATTAGGAGGTAAAGACATAGGGCAACATAGCTGCGACATACAACATAATAAATTAGAAAACCCAATTGAAAAAATCTGCGTCACTGAGGTTAGAGACATAATTAAAAATTATTAGCGCTGTAATGCTTAAATACGGTAGCGAGTACATACCTCACAGGTTGTGCGAATTGATAAATTTATGTATCGAGATGGGAGAATGCCAGAAAGATCATGTACAGATGAAATATTTAGCTTAAGACAGATCACAGTAAAAAGTTTGAGAGTAGGAAAGAAAGTATTCTGTGCATTTGTGACCTAGAAAAAGCATTTGACATGGTAAATAGAAGTAAACTTTGAGAAGTCCTCAAAGAGTACAAAGTCAATGGATGGCTCCTACAAGCAACAAAAACAATATATACAGGTAGTAAAGGGAGTGTAAGAGTTAATGGGAAACTCAGTCACTGGTTCAATATTATGCAAGGCGTGAAATAAGGATGCGTTATGTCCTCATGGCTATTTATCATATTTATGGATAAGTATCTAAGAATGGCCCTCTTCGACGAAGAAGGTGTAGATCTCGAGACAGTGAGGGTCCGTGGGTTAGCTTTTGCAGATGACAACGTTGTTATGGTAGAAGCAACCGAGGACTTGCAAAGAATGTTGAATAAACTTAATTAAAGCATGAAGAACATGGGCCTCAAAATAACGTACATGAAACAAAAATCATGGTGTTTGAAGGAACAAGTGAGAAAACAATGTGCAACATTGTCCTAAATGATGAGAGTTCAGAACAAGTTGATAAGTACGTATATCTGGGTAGCCAATTCACTAGCGACGGAAAAATAGATGGGTAGTTAAGTAGGCGCATGAATGAGGGTAAGAAGGTTATCGGTAGAGCAGGGTCCATTCTCAGAAATAAAAACATATCAGAAAAAGCTAAAATGGCCATACATAATTCTATATTTGTACCGACTGTACTATACGGTAGCGAGACATGGACCTGTCAAGAAAAGGACAAAAGCAAAATCAACGCGATTGGCATGAAACCTCTGCCCACAATATGCGGGAAAACACTGATGGACAATGTCCGAAACGAGATAATCCTCAGAGAATGTGGTACAGGGGAGACACTAGTTGACATATGGGGAAGAAATCAGTTAAGATGGTTCGGACATGTTAAAAGAATAAAAGATGAACGACTGACCAAACAAGTGTGTAAAGGTGAAATAAATGGCAAAATGCCCAGAGGAAGACCGCCGAAAAAATTGTTAGAATCTGTGAATGAGACATTAATCCGAAGAGACATAAGAAGCTATAGAAACACGAGAGCTTGCATGAAAAAATGCATGGACGTGAAGGAAGTTAGAAAAGTATGCCAGGACAGAAAAGTGTGGCGACAAATAGTTTATAAACAGAGTGACAATAGAGTGAATGCCGCCTGAAACAAAGACCTTGCATACTAATGGGCTCAAGTGGGAAACCACACATAACAATTTTGTGAGGCTCTTCACTTGGGGTGATCGCTAGAGAGATTGATCAGCAACCTGGGTCCGAGCAGTGTTGCGGAACGAACGTTTCATTTAAGTAAGCAACACCAGAATTCTAGATCAATCTGAAAAATCTATACCCCCTACCTCACATTAATCCTTTCCTCACCGAGCAAGTCATGCCTACCCCGAAAGGGAAATGGCTTAATGGTATAACAATAATAAAATGTATCCAACATTATGCATCTGAAATTATAATTTACTGTTAAAACTGAAATTGAAGGGAGATTAAATTTTCTAGATATTATTATTATTTAAAAAGAAGATTAAACTTTAAAGATTTAAACTTCAATTATTAATTTAAATGATCATTAAAATTTAATAATAATAACTATAATTAATATTATTATTATTGTTGTACCTTTAAGCCATATTATTTTCGGGGTAACAGTGACTCACTCGGTTCCAGCCGGAGATTAAGGAGTTAATGTGAGAAAAGTGAGGATGGGAAATGTACGAGGCGGTATAAGACAGGGGTGTGTATAATTTTAAAATTAATTCATTATTCCGGTGCTGTTTATTTTAATAACACGTTCGTTCCGCAACACTGCTCCGACCCGGGTCACTGAACAATCTCTCAACGCGACCAATCTCTTACGGCCAGCTCTCCACTCAGGCCGATTAGTATCCAAAGTCTTTCGTTTCAGGCGTAATTGACTGCACTGACACTCTACATGCATTTCTTATAAACTATTTTTCGCCACTCTTTCCTGTCCTGTTCCTTTAAGTTCATGCATTTCCTCATGCAAACTCTTGTGTCTCTATGAATTTTTATATTTTTTCGAATTCGGGTTTCATTCACACTTTCCCGCCATTCTTTCCTCGGCCTGCCTCTGGGTAAGCTATCATTTACTTCACCTCAATATACTTTTTTAATCAGTCTTTCATCTTTCATTTTCTCAACATGCTTAAGCCATCTCAATAAATTTCTTTCATGATTGTCAAAGAGTGTATCCTCTACACCACATTCTTGGAAAATTCACTCACTTCTGACTTTGCCCATTAGCGTTCAACCGCACACATTGCGCAGGTATTGCATGCCAATCGCGTTAATTGTACTTTTATCCTTTTCTTGGTATATCCAGGTCTCGCTACTGTAGAGCAAATTGGGTGTAAGTGTAGACTTATATATCGCTATTTTGGCTTTGATTGATATATTTTTACTTCTGGCAATGGATACTACTCTGCTGATAACCGTTTCACCCTCGTTAATACGCCTATACTTCCTCATATTGTTTTCTCATCCTTTCCTTGAAACACCATAATTTTCGTTTTATTCACGTTAATTGTAAGGCCCATGTTCTCCATGCTAGTATTCAGTCTGCTCAACATTCTCTGCAGGTCTTCGATTGACTCTGCCGTATAAGCTTATCATCTGCAAACGCTAACCCACGCAGCTTCACTGTCCCTAGGTCCACACTTCCTTTGTCGACGAGCGAAATTTTTAAACTATTCTCCATGAATGTTATAAACAGTCAAGGAAACATAACGCATTTTTGTCTAGCTCCTTGCCTAATATTGAACCAGTCATTCAGTTGCCCATTTACTCTCGCACTCGCTTTGCTACTTGCATATATTGATTTTATTGCTTTTAGGAGCCATCAATTGACTCCGTACTCTTCCAGGACTTCCAAAAGCTTACTTCTATCTAGCTTAGCAAACGCTTTTTCTAAATCAACAAATGCATAAAATACTGTTTTGTTCACCCTAAACTTTATTCTATGATTTGTCTCACGCTAAATATCTGATTCGCACATGATCTTCCTGGCATAAATCCACATTGAACTTTCTGGATCTCACATTCCGTTATTTTCATTACCCTATTGATAAGTATTTTTGGATATATTTTGTTTACGATTCTTAGGAAGCTAATACCTCTGTAATTATTGCAGTTGCTTTTATCTCCCTTCCCTTTGTACACGGGAAAAAAATGGAAGTGAAAAATTGGGCCTTCAGTGCTGGTAGTCGAGGTATTCATTACTGAACTGGCGTTGTAAAAAAAATCGAGATTGAAATAAGGTTATTGATTTAAGTGCAATCGCGGTGTAAACTTCCGTAGGCAACCCAGTGGGCACAAAGGATAAAGAAAATCATTAGAACGGTCCAAAAACGTCGTAAGTCAGTCCAAATAACGTTCCAGAAACATACAATGTTCCAGAGACGTTTGAAGGACGTATTTGGAACATGAAACGTTTTCAAAACATTATTTAGTCTGACTTAGGACAGTTTTTAGAACGTTCAAATAACGTTTTTTGACTTGTACGTCCAAGAAACGTTTCTAGGACGTTCCAATTACGTTCTTAAATTTCGTACCCACAGGGAACTAAAGAGATTACAGCTTGTTGACGATCTGACTCCTCTAGCGCAATGTACAGAGTCCAGTGCAGAATAGGAATCGTTCCTATACTCGCAACAGTAAAGAATGATCGGCCAAAAATAATTTACCAGGACACAGAGCGGTGGCTGTTGACGGGTCGATATAGTCATTTTTCATTTGATAAACTGACATTTATTTATATATTATACATACATATATTTGATAAGTTGTAAGCGTTAAATTATAAACATTTATTCGCTGAAACAGAAAAAGTCGAGTTAGATGGAAAAACGTAGTTGCCGAGAATTGAACTTAGATTTCCAACGCAGCAATCAGCTTCTCTCTGCAATCTGGTATTCTGGATGCTAAAATAAGAGGCACTAAACGTCCTTATGGTATCATGCAAGCAAGCTTCGGTTCGGTGCTGCCCAAACGTTATTGAGTGCGGGACATCCAGGAATGGAGACTTTAATTTTCCATTTGTGCAAAGGTTGATGCACTTAAATTGTAGGGTTAACGTACGAAGTGTATACAATAACTTTGAAGTATTGAAAGATAAGGTTCTATGCAGGAGTGATACAAATTTTCAATGATTAGTGTGTAGTTTCAAATTCCTTCCCGTGTCTTCTGCATCTATTTCTGAACTTTGGTAATCATCAAAGAATTTGTGTACTGATTATCGAACTCTTCAATCTGATTTTTCCCGTGTACATTGGGGCGATGAGCGCCTTTTTCCACTCACTTGGAACTTCCCTCATCTCGATAAATAAGTGTATCAACTCGCACAGACTGTGAAGAATATATTCGCCATCGTATTTAAGCATTTCATCATGAATATCATCTATACCAGCAGCCTTACCATTCATTGAGTTCTTAATGATACCCCTAACCTCAGAGACCCTAATTTTTCAACCAGGTTTGGCGACGTATCGTCTTCTATGCCGCGGATGTGCTGCACCATAGCTACACTCCTCCCAATAATTTCATCTACCTAATAGTGGTCCCTATGTCCGGCTTTTACTTTGTCCGCATCATATGCTATTTCACCCTTACTATTCCTAATTCCGACTAACTCTGTACTACTACCTCCTTTCTTGTTTTTCTTGCGCATTTTCAAATAAAATAATTTCTTATTTCCTTCGAAAGTGTTTTCCGTTTTCTTCTCTTCTTCTGCTTTCATTTTATCCTTTCTTTCTTTAACTGATATTTTTTCTTATCTTCTCCTGTCCCTCTAATCATTTCCTAGTCTAATTCTCTCGTTATCAGAAAAAAATAATATTGAAGATTTTAATAGTCAATGTTGAAAAAATTAGGTTCACACACGATATATAGAATTACGTTCAAAACTATTATGTTTCTGAAATTGGGGAGAAACAGGTATAAGAAACTAGATCAACAAGGTGTAATTTACAAATTTAAATAGAGAGTGTGATGCAGTTTATATAGAGCAAATACGTAGGGCACTTAAACTAGGAGAGCTTAACGTAGAAACAATTTTCACAGAAATCCTAGATATCACTGAGTTCTCTCAAACACACAGAATTACACATGGTTATGATTTTAATTAGCATGATGTCAAGATCCTTTATCATCAGAGAAATTAGATATTGATATCTATGTTTCAATTTTCAGGTATTATACGAATTTTAATCAATATAAGGTTCTGTTGTTCATACCGGTAATGCCCCTACAAATAATCCCTGATGAGAAGTCTAAATTGTGTTCATATTTCTATAGATAAAACGATTTGTAAGAAAAGAGATTTCATTACGATTCTCAACAAATTAAAAAAAAACACTAACTAAAAATTCTTTCTAATCAGCAGTGTTGCCTATGAACATCATTAGGATTTCTGTTAAATGAGGCATAAATATTTACCTTAATTTTTCGAAAGATATCTATGTTTTGTTTAAACATTGCGCAAAGGATATTTTGAAATTAAAAATTTTTTAAAATGTATGATTTTGTCGATCATTACTTTTCCTACCTTGAAAATGTAATAATCTGAATATATTTTCTGGACCATGTCTGGCCATAGTCCGGAATTATAAACAATTGGAAAAAATTACCAAATTAATTTTATTTTATTATTTTTTTCCAAATATGGGTACTTTTTTAAATACATTCTAAATCTAGTTCATGCAGTTTCCTTACTATATACTTTTAAAATACAAAAGTAACAAAAGTAGCGAAGTTGTCAATCTTCCAGAAGTGCTCAAGAAACTTTTTTAGAAAGAAAAAAAAAAAATCTTTAGAACGAGAGAGATTTATAGCCCAATGTGGACGATTGGAATTTTTCTATTTTGTTAAACATCTATTTTTTTAGGTTGAAAATTCGACTGTTATGGTAGAAAAGTACGTTATGCAAGAATCATTTTTTTGTTGTAAATTCATCATTTTAGTTGGAAAATCGTATTTTTAATTGAAAACGATACTATTTTGTTGCCATTATTTTGTTCTTCGGTTATAAATTAATTTTATTCACTGAAAATTTACCTTTTTCCACTAAAAATTTTAATATTCCATTTTTGGTTAAAAAATGATATATTTTAGATGAAGATTCAAATGTTTAGTAGGAAATATCTCTTTTTTAACGAAAATAAATGCATTTTATTGAAGATTTGTCTTTTTTGATAGGAAATTAATCTTTTTGGTTAAAAATTTATCTTTTTTAGATGAAAATTCATCTCTTTGGTTCAGAATTGACTATTTTGCTGAAAACTTCTTGTTTGGCTTAACATCAGTTTTTACTGAAAATTTATTTATTCCATTTTTTGTTAATAATGTATCTTTTTTGGTTGAGAACTGAACTATTGGGTTTGAAAATTCATCTTTCTTAGATGATTTTTTAGTTGCTAATTTAACTATTTTCTTGAGAATTATTTTTCTTTTGCAAATTATTTTTTCCACTGAAAATTCAAATATTCCATTTTTGGTTGAAAATTGATCTTCTTTGGTTGAAAATTCAATAATTCTTCAGAAAAATGATCTTTTTACATTCTCATTCTAATGAGAAGGTATTGGTTTTATGTAAAATTTGACATAGTCGGTTTTCATCAAATCTCCACGTTTTGAGACCCCCTGAGCTAGAAAAAACGATTTTTACGAAGGTGTCTGTCTGTCTGTCTGTAGCCACGATAACTTTCGAAAAAATGATCAGATTTGATTGAGCTTTGGCACACTTTTTTATGGCCGAAAAATAGAGAACGAGTTCGTTAACCAGCTATTTTGGATGAAAATCCAAAAAGTGAGCACATTTTGAAAATTTTTGAGACCACTTTTTTGGAAGCTTTGAAAATTCTATGTACGGTTATTAGTAGTACGCAAAATGACGAACAAAATATTCTCATGACTTTTCGTGATAAAAAAAAAATTACTGGAGTTATAGCATTTTCAAAATTCCAAAAAACAAACGAAAATGAACATTTAAAGCCGAAAAACGCACGATATGAAAAAAAGTCAAGAGGAGAAAAACGTTGATTCCTGAACACCCTATAATATTTTCATAACAACTTTTTGAATTTTTTGAAAAATAAAAAATTCAAATTTTGATCGCACAAAAAATTAATGAAAAATCAGAAAAGCCATTTTGCTGTCAAACTATGCAAGATACCAGAAAAGATCATCTCATAAAAATTGTGCACCTAAAAAAGATCTACAAATTTCTTATCATTCACCTTTTGATATGACGCGTAGTTTTTGTTTTATTTGTAAAAAACAGCATTAAAAATAGAAAAATCAAATTTTCAGACGAATATTACCAGCTACGAAAAAATGACCAAAACAAAATTTGTTCATCCAAGGAAGAGGTACAAATTTATTGTGACTCATGTTTCGATAGGATGGGTGGTTTTTGTTTTATTCGTGAAAATAACATTGACAGTAAAAAAAATCAAATTTTTGAAAAAACAATGCAAGGTATGAAAACATATAAATGAACCAAAATTGTGCATTTAAAAAAGACTTACAAACCCTTAATCAATTTTTGTGGTAAGAATATATTCAAAATGAAAAAATTAACTTTTTTGATAAACGGCACAAGCTAAAATAAAATGTTAACTAATAAAATTTGTCGCCTGAATTATATCATTACTTTTCATTTGAAATCGAATACAAATTTAGTAATTTGTATATGAAGAACATATAACACGAAGCACAAAGTGCGCGCTCAGTGTATTTACCAAATCGCACGCCGTAAGTGCGCTCAAACTTTTTTGTTTCTATCATACGGTTCAAATGATTTTCAAATCAAATATCGAGCGCGAAGCGCGAGTGTCTGGATGAGAATTTGTTCCTTAAGGTCGATAGAACCTTGAGTAAATAAAGTTCCTTTTCAGTCTAAAATAAAAATAAATTTAACAATCACTTAATATGTAGAGGTTTTGATAATTTTATAATATTTGCAAACAAACTTTTTCTTTTCATCGAAGTCGAACACGAAGTGCAAAAATCTAGAGGAGCCTAGCGTAAAGCGCGATGCAAATAAGCCCGAGCGCGTGGCGCGAGGTGAATACATAATCGAGCGCGAAGCGCAAGATAAATATATGATCGAGCGCGAAGCGCGAGATCCAACAGTTGCGCGCCCTAGGCGCGCTCAAACTTGCGAGCGAAGCGAGCCGCGCCCGAAGCGCATCATGAGAATGTGCCCGCGAAGCGGGCAGATTTTTTTATTTCAAAATCAAACTTTTTGTAGAAAATTCATGTATTCTGTTGAAAATTCAACGTCTTCTAAAATATTTTCTATTCGTCTTAGGATGTTGTAAATCTTTTAAGAGTGGGAGTCGTAACTAGGTAAATCTGAAAAAATAATTTTAGAAAGAAAAAAAAACTGAATTTCCAGAGACAAAGTAATTTATAGTTATAGGGTAATTGAAATTTTTCTCCCATCCTTGAATTCAAAATTTTCTAAACCATTGAATATTTTAGAAATATTATTCTTGTCTTGATGTAACGGCACCCATCACTGATCAGTTTACATAAATATTGTAGGCCTATAAATGAAGGAATTGCAGAACTACATAATACTAATTGTTTGGTACTGGTCTACAAAATCGCAAGTCGCCGCCCATTTTGGCTTATAAACCGGGAACCACTTATAAACAATGAAAATTCTCAAACTTTATGATAATTATATAATCTTTGTTAATTTTGGGAAGATTGGTGCATTTGCGAAAAGTATTTACAAATGGATTTTTACATCCTTCAAACACAAATACATACGTACAGAAGCGTATTCGAATGCCATGTGAGTAAACGAGGCAACGGCGTAAAAAGTGAGCTCGAGGGCTCACAGTGACTGCAGCGCTCGTCTAAAAGGAGTCCTAGGTAGGTTATCGCTCGCGAGGTTGAACAACGTAGCAATTATCAGCCATTCCTCGCAAATAGCTGATGGTTAGTGATAATTATCTGCCGAGAACGCCACGCCATTGGGGCAGCATCGCTCACTGACTATCTATATACCGGGTGCGACCGACGAATTTTCTCTCCCAAGTTTTAAAAGTTTAAACTCATCTACAGATTTATTTTGTTACGATCATAGTGCCATAAATCAGAAGGATATAGTCATCCTCGTGCTATTAAGAAGGTTTACATCGAAACCTGTTGATTTGTTGCTCATTGAGAAAAACATAGAGAAAGGGGCCTTTTTCTCAAATTAATCAAGATTGATGATGAGATATTATTAATTGGATACACGATCTTTAGGCCATAGCTATTTATTACTATTTTTTGAAATCATATATCCATAACTATTTCTAAGAGAGTTAATGTCATTTTATATCAGGTAGCGTTCAAATGTTTTCTCATCAATGAGAAGGTATTGGTTTTATATGAAAAATGGCTGTCGCTGATTCCACCAAATGTCGATGTTTTGAGGCTCCCTGAGTCAGAAAAAATAATTTTCACGTCGGTGTCTGTCTGTCGTTGTCGTGGTCGTTGTTGTAGTCTGTAAAAACGGTAACATTTAGAGAAATTATTTGATTGGATTACCTTTTGGCCCACTTTATAAGGGTGTAAAAAGAAAGGACGAGTTCATTAGCCAGCCATTTTGGATGAAAAATCAAAAGGTTAGAACATTTCCAAAATTTTTAGGAACATTGTTTTGAAGATTTACAACTATAATGTACGGCTATTCGTAGAACTTATAAAGCCGAAAAATGTATGCTAATGGATTTTTTCGATAAAAAGAAAATTATTAGAGTTATAGCATTTACAAAATTAAAAAAATCAATCGAAAATGAAAATTTTAAGCCAAACAACGCACTATATGAAAAAAAAGTCAAGAAGAGAAAAACGTTGCTTTTTGAAAGTCCTACAAGATTATTATGACGACTTCCTGAATTTCCGTGGAAAATCAAAAATACAATTTCAGATCGCACAAAAAATAATGATAAATCAAAAATTTTATTTTGCGGTCAAACTATACAAGCTAAGAAAAAAGATGAATAAACAAAAATTGTGCTTCTGAAAAAGAGCTACAAATCTTTTATTTATTATAATTGATAGGATGCGTATTTTTTGTTTTAATCGTGAAAAATAACATGAAAAATAAAATATAAATTTTCTTGGAAAAACGACACAAGCTCACAGAAAAAACTAGGGTTTCCATTAGAACCCATTTTCGGTTCCAAAGGAGCTGCAGCAAAAGTGAACCCCACTTGCTGAAAAGGAACCCAAAACAATAAATGAGCTCTAAATGATATCTCAGTTGGTGTTCAAAATGATCCCAATTGTAATTGAGCCTATTTATAAGGAGCCCTTTTTTTCGCTTTGCCCACTTCGACATTTTGTTTAATTAATATTATAATTTTTATCTTAAATCACACATGTAATCGAACTCTGATGGGCATAACTCAATGAAGATAATTAAAGTACAAACTATTACCGCAATTTAAATAGATATAATGACTTGATAAATATAATTTGTAGTTTATGTAGCAAAGTTGTCAAATAAAGGCATATTCATATGCAAGAAACTTGTCGTCTCAAGTCATCGGTCGATAACTGTAAATCGATCCCTAACTTACCAGCCCTACTTTGCAAGCGATTGGTTTGTGAATGCGCCTCCATGTTGTTCTTTAAAAGTGCGCTCTAAAGGAACCCTTTTGGCTGTCTACAGGTATCTATTGGAGCTCAAGTTCTAAAGGATACCAACTTTTATTTGAGCCGCAACTTTAGTGAACCCCCAGTTTTTTCTGTGCTACGAAAAAAAAATTAATCAACAAAAATTGTACACTTAAAAGACATTTACACATTTTTTATTAATCACTTTTTGATAGGACGCGTAGTTTTGGTTTTAATCGTAAAAAATAACATTAAAAATAAAAATGAAAAGTTCGTGGAAAAACGACAGAAGGTACGAAAAAAAAATTGATACACAAAAGTTGTTTGCCCAAAAAAGAGATGCCTCATGAGAATATGTTCGAAAGCCGAAGGAGCTTTAACAAAAGAGCATTCACAATCACCAAGTTACAGTTGTCGTTGCTTGACCTTCAATTTTAAAAGGTCTGGGCACAAATGTGGAGGAAGCATAAAGATCGAGCGCGTAGCTCGAGGTACATACATTTTCGAACGCGAAGTGCGCGATTCAACAGACGCAGTCCTAGGCGCGCGCAAACTTGCGAGCCGCGCGCCCAGCGCGCGATGAGAATGTACCTGCGCAGCGGGCAGATTGTTTTTCTTTATATAGTGTGAAAATTGTTTTAAAATTGTAAAAGATAATGTGAAAAAAGTTGATAATGTAATGTCACAAGAATAATTTTCATAATCACAGGGTTTTCTCAGGCGTATTTTTCCCAATAATATCTTATGTCAATTTTTTTTTACTTTACTCTGTATAAAAATAAATTTGATTAAATCAACTGGACAACCGCGCTACACTGCCAGAATTACCTCCGGCGATCCGCCCAAACAAATAGATTTTTCCGCACAAATTGGAAAAGTATACTTTTTAAACGTTAAAACAATATGCGAACTTATTTTAAAAAACTTTTTTTTCGTAATCACATCAATTCTTTAGTGTTCTTTCAATTTAACTGCGAACAAAAATAAATATATGCAATAACCCCATTTAAAAACAAAGCTCTTGAATTTTAAATGCTTTTATGTTAAGTTTAACATTTTTTCACTTTGACAGCAACCCCAAATTTTCAATCGTTTGATTTTGAACGCCCTAATTTGAATTTGTTAAAATCTAAATTACATCAAACTGTATTTGTTTCATTTCAAATGATACAACATGACAACAAATTAAAATTTTAAGAAGCTCTAGATTCAATGCTTTTGATTTTTATGAATTTCGTATGTATTTAGTCAAAAAATTAAACATTAAAAATTAAAATGTTGCTGTTAAAAATACAAAATGCAGATATTCTTTAGTTTCCCAATTTTATGTTTAACACTTTGATTTAAATTTGTCGATATAAATGCTTAACTTTTAAATTGTCTGATTGTTTTACCACTTATACTGAAGAACAGATTTGATATTTGGAATACATCCCATCGCTATTTTCTTCTATTGGGTGTATTAATTAATTGTGCAATTTTTTTATACATTCAAATAAAATATTCGACTCTTGCGCCAAGGCCTTTCAACGCTAAACAGTAGTAACTATTTTTTGTGTGTATAAATGACAAATAAATTCCGGAAAAGCAATAACTACATTAATGAAATGACGTTAAGCATCACTGAAAATAACTTTACCTAATTGTATTCAGAATATTTTTGGTGTAGATTTGTGGAAGTAACACTGAAGTGATGAATGATAGGTATAAATTGAATATCAAATAAATCAAATATTAAACATCTTGCGATAACCAAATATCTTCAAAATGTTCAAAAATAGGTGAATAATTTATTTTTATCCAAATTGCTCTTTTTTCGCAAGCTTGGAAATGCTCTACAATAACTGAAGAGGATAAAATTCCCTGCAAAACTAGAAAAAATCGAACATATTGCACCTCCAATATTTTAGGAGATATAACTGTTGAAACTTATTTTTTATCAAAAAATTTGACTATAAAATGTTTTATTTCAGTAGTCCTAAAATAACTCTGTTCCTGCGTACATCACAGTTGAAAGTTGTGACAAAATAAGTTGTAATTTTATGGAACTTATGTACATATAAATATATACGTGTGTCAAGTTTCTTTTGAAATTTCTAGCTTCTTTTTTATTTGACGTGAACAAATTTACTCAGAAGAATAACAAATGAAGTAGGAGCAAGAAATTAAAAAAAAAACTTAACGTCAACATAAGTTCCCTAAAAGAATATCTCATTCTGGAAGCCATAAAAGCAGTTTTATCAGAGCTAGAGCATTGTATTTTTGTTATATGTTTGAAAAAATTCAGTCTACTTTGACATATTTTTTAAATACTTTCAACTGTGATCACATGAACTTTCTTATTTGAGGATAACTAGAATAAAAAAATTCTCAGTCAAATTTGTTGATGAAAAGAAGTTTTAACAGCTATTTATCTCCTGAACTTTTGGATGTGTCATGTTACTTTTTTCTTAGTTTTTCAGGAAATTTTATGCATAACAATTCTCGTACACCATTCCTACTAAAAAAAATGTATTTTGATGTACCAGAAAGGAGCAATTTCAAAAAAACTAATTTTTTTTATCTTTTTTTGCCTATTTTCAAACAGGTTAAAGGATTTGTTTACTGCAAGACATTTAACATATAGAACCTCGTTTTAGCTGCCAAAATGAAGAGTTTACCGCAAACACTCACCACTTCAGTGTTAGTCTCACAAAACTATACTTAATAACCCGCAAAAAAATCAAAAATTAAGTTATTTCAAGAACGGCTACAACGATTTTCTTTATTTTGACCTTGAACTGATCGTAAGATATTACAGCAATGAGAACAGAAAAAAATTGGACGTTTTAAATCTTTTGGGTTGACGTCCATCGAAGCACACAAGTTATTGAGCTTGTAATTTCTACTATTTGAAGTTAGAAAGATACTTCTAGAAGTATTGTATCGTTAAAGTGAAAATTAGACCTTATGACTGTAAATAGATTCGCCTTGTTGTGATTTTAATGAGGCAGTCTGGCAAACAATTCTTCCTATGAGGAAATATATTTTTTAAGTATAGAACTGGTAGGACAATACTGACTCTTAACGATGATTTAACACCAGATAAAATTAGAATATTTTCTTTTACGAGTGCAGGTATAGAAATGGTGCCACTTACCAGTAACATTTTCTTTTATGAGCAGAGGTTATCAACAAACCCTTTCGCTACAATTACTTCTGTTCTTCACGAGTCGTTGAAAATTGTGACTTGCTTAGTTTACTCTTCGTTTACATGATGGAAAATTCATGAATAATGTAGGTATTTGAAATAGATGTATACAGAGATAGTATTCACCCCTGCTTAGTTGGTGTACTAGCATTAGTGTAATAAGCATGCAAAGAGCTTGGCTTATTGAAGAAATAGAGAGTACCCACAGAAGTACTCCACCTACGTCCTACGAGCAGAAATCGTTATGGAGGATTTGGAAAATGATGCCTTTACAAAATTAATTTTGAGTAGGACTTTCATGCAAAATATGTTGATAATTGTGCACTTTGTGTACACATAAACTATGCTAATACTCCCTTAAATGCATTTAACAGTATACTATAAAAAAGCTCATGAAGGCTATGTTATCACACATTCGCACACACAAAAACTGCGGGTTCGGTCATATAAAAGCTCAAGTAAAAGTTGGCATCCATTATAACTGAGACACTAATAGAACCCTTTTTAAAAGTTTAAAAGTTTTTAAACATTTTTTAGTTCGTTGTTATCTAAAACTGTTACATCTCATGTCGCTTATCACGTGTGGAAAAATTTCGTGGCGCTGTACTGTTTCTGTCCAGTCCGCCTTGAGTCGACATTGGCGCGCCACAGGCTGACTGTCCAGTGGCTAGACTGGGATGTAACGCTCGGATCGAC
>CAKNYM010052945.1:360622-386305 GCA_932195095.1 Andricus curvator | reverse complement strand
TGTAACAAGCTTGTTAACATAAAGGCTTATTCATATGCAAGAAACTTTTCGACATGTCACTTTTTAAAAGTACAAATATATATTATTAGAAGTGATGCAGGGTCGTTGCAAAAACAAAATTTCCTTTGTTTTATAATTTTAACATAAAATATAAAAATAGATAACCAATTTGACTGTAGAGAAACGAATTTCTTTAAAGTCTTAATGCGCATGCGTCGCACCAGCAGCCTCACTGCATGTTGATCGCGCGCTTATTTGAAATGATAAAATATGCAAATCAATTTTTTACAACATAATTATTATAATATTATAATTATTGTTTAATAATTTTAAAGTACAAAAAATATTATGAATTATTCAGAATTGACATTTGTGGAGAAAAGTCTTCCTTCTTTTGAATTTAAAAACAATAATTCATATGTAAAGAGTAAAATGAAAGAATTAATTTACCTTTCACTCTAAAAGCCTATTTTGTGATCTGAAAATTAATTTCTTTGATTCTAAACTAATGATTTATCATAAAAAATTAATTTACACATTTGATAATTTCAAAAAAAAACATATACAGCGAAAAACACGATAATTGACAGAAATGGACAGAAGATTAATTTTCAAATAAAAAGAATTATTTTGTACAAAAAATACAATTTTTCAACAAAATACATGAATTCTTAACAAAATAGTCGAATTTTTGATTAAAGGAGACAAATTTTCAACCAAATAGTTGAATTTTGAACTAAAACAAGAATCATTTTTAACCAAAAATGGAATAGTAACGTTTTTAGTGAAAAAAATCAATTTCAAACCAGACATAAGAGTTTTTAATTAAAACAATGAATAGTCAACTAAAATAGTTGAATTTTCAGACAAAAAATTAATCTTTACAAAAAAGATAAATTGTCAACCAACACTTAAATAATTATATTTCAAGTTAAAGAAATTAATGTTTAACCAAACAAACGAAGTGATGAATTTTAAAATAAAATTCTAAATATTTAACTGAAATAGTTGAATTTTAAACCAGACAGATGAATTTTTTTTACTGCAATGATGAATCTTTAACTAGAATAACTGAATTTTGGACCAAGAAGATGAATTTCTACCAAAAGACGAATTTCCAACTAAAAAAGATCATTTTTCTACCAAAAATTGAATAAATAAATTCATAGGCAAAAAAAAAGAAAGTTAAAAAAAAGAGATGAATTTTCAACTAAAATTATGGAATATGCAACTGGAATAATAGTTACATTTTCATTAAAAAAAGAAATAATTACCTAAAATATTTTAAGTAATTTACTTAATAAATTACATTTTTTTATACAAAATTATAGACAATGAAATGAGTAATTGGATGAAAAAACTTCACTTCATTGGCGAATTTGTTGATGACAGCTCTATCAGCTCGCGGAAATTGTTACAAAACATTTATTTAATTTTTTTTCATGAACATATTGCTTAAAATGTGTTGCCTCGAAAAAAAAGTAAATAAACGTTTTCGAATAATTCCCGCGAGACGAAAGTGCTGCCATCAAATTGCCACTGCATAACCTCAAAATCCTAGTACCGATTGGTCCTATTGGGAACGATTGAAACTTTGCAACACTGAATCTTTCCCAATCGTGCACACACGATTAAGAAACACGATTAGAAACAATTCAAATTTATTTCTATCATTCTGAATTGTTTTCAATTAATTATTTCTAGAAGGGTAAACAGTTTGCTTTTTCCGAAAATTGTACGCATAATAAATAATAATATCGTTTGTGTTTGCTTTACCGACATATTCTGTAAATCGCGAAATTACCAACCCGACTTTGCAAGCGGTTGGTTTGTGAATGCACCTTTATGTTGTTCTTTTCAAGTGCGCTCTAAACGAACCCTTTTTGGTATCTGCAGGTATCTATTGGAGCTCAAGTTCGAAAGGATACCAACTTTTATTTGAGCCGCAACATTAGTGAACCCTCAGTTTTTTCTGTGGAGTTTTTGGCGTTAATTATTAATTTTATGCTGGTTGCAAATTTTCTTTTAGAATAGACCTAGAAAGTTGTGGGTTTTTCTTAAATTTTGAGCTTCTTGTCCCCTTTTTACTTAGTGATGTAATAATAAATGCAAGTTAACAAACATTATTGTTTGAACAATTTATTATGATACTTAATAATATTCTCTTTGAATAAAGCTAGAAGCTTGCGGTTTTTCTTAATTTTTTTAATTTTGACTAAGTTTTACTTAGTGAGGTTATAATTAATGTAAGTTAACAAACATTATTGTTCAAAGAATTGATTATTGTTTATAACTATCGCCACGGAGAGTAATGCTAGAAACACAGAAAAATTAGGGAAACGAAGTGTTGCCGTTTACTGTTCAAGCAGGGTAATGGTCAGCTGATCACTCCAAGCTGAGGTAAACTTTCCGTCGTTACAGACCTGTAACGTGCTGCCTCTAGCGGAGTCCGCCGGAGATATCTGCGATTCGCCACAGAGAGTTTACCCCAGTCGCAGTAACCCTGCTGGTGATTACTTCACTTCGCACATTATCTGCAACATTCTTTACCCCCAGTTTTTGCTGTGAAGTTGCGGTTTTCTCTTAAATTTTTAACTTTTCTCCGCATTTTTAGTTATAAACAAATAATAAATTAACATTAACAAGAACAATTTTTCAAAAAGTATTCCATTTTTTTGGAAAAAAGTATTTTAACTCCTTTGCTAATGTTTCAAAAATATTGATTAAAAAAAAGGGCTCTCAGTATCTACTTGAAGGAAAAGTTACATTCAAAATGATCCATATAGAAAATTTGAAGAATGTTTCAAATATCTGATTCTATTTCAGAAAAATATATCTACAAAAAAGAAACAAATAGCTTAACAAATGATTCTCTCTGATGCTTATTTATTATTTGTTCATAGCTAAAAAATCAAAGCAAGGTTAACAGTTTCAGAAAAAAGCACAAGTTTCTGGCATTACTATAGGAGAAAATAGTTATAAACAATAAACATTTGTTTGAGCATTTATGTTTGTTAAATCGTAATAATTATCATTTTACGATAAGTGAATTAACGTTTACCAGTCTCGACTGAAAAAATGAACAAAAAGTTGAAAATTTGGGGAAAAACCGCTATTTTCTAGTATTATTTAAAGAGAATATTATTGTAAATAATAATACATTGTTTAAAAAATTACTTTTTCTAACTTTATTTGATTATTGCCTTGCTCTAACTAAAAAGTGGAAAGAAATTTGAGAAATTCAGAAAAAAACGCTACTTTCTAACTCTATTCTAAGATAAAATTGCTATAAACAATAGTAAATTGTTTAAAAAATGTATCCAAACATCACGCTATTAGTAGAAAGTATTATTGCAAATTGTACTCAAAGAAATCGCAAAAGAAATTAATTTTTGATTCGTATTTTACAAAAACGTATTTTTTTCTAATGAGAAATACGTGTTAAACTTCATTGAGCTTTCTCATTTCTTTGATTCAAGTAATATTTTTTTGCATTGTTAATATTGTTATTTAATCAACGGCATCAGCTGCGCGGTGAATCTCGACTGGGAAAAAGTCGCTGATGTTAAGCCATTTCGAGCGAGGATAGCACTCGGATGGGTGACCGTCTCTGCCATCCAGGTTGTGTATTCGCTGCGTTTAACTCATGCCGACCTGGAGGTTTGACGCCGATTAGGACTTGTATACACTCAGGAAGATGGTTTTTGGCATTTTTTTTCTCCCCAGGTCAAACGTCCAGGAAAATGCGATTACTTCTAATAAAGTCGGATGCAGACGCGGGTTATTACTGGATGTGATTAATTCCATACAATGATTTTAAGCTGTATACATACTCATGCTCAAGGACTTGAATGCCTCAAATGATACTTTTAGCAACGAGGAGGACTTGCATACAGGCCTCTGTTTTACCGGGGTTTTGAAAAATAAAGGCATTGTACAATCAGTGCTACGGGTCTTAAATAAACCAACCTAGTTTCAATATTATCAATAATGATAATTGTTATGAAATAGTATAGTAGAAACTAGTGTTTCAATTAATGGTACATTATGAAATGAAGATGTTGCTCTTTTCGCAACAAGTTCTCTTGTTTGCTAATGCCGCCATATAGTTGAAAGATCACAGATCGCAAGCAGTTTTAAGTATAATGTTGTTTCTTTCTTTCATGTGAGAGAACGAATCACGCAAGGTCCAAAACGAGCTTCCAATTAACCAACAATCCGAAACAATTTGGTCGGCCAGATCCTATCTCTCGCCGCCTACCAGCGACCATGGACGTATCTCTTGCCTCGGTATTCTGGACTTGCGGCCTTTCTCTACCTCGAGGCAAGCTCGAAAACCAAAACGGCTCGTGTAACAAGATCCTAGATTGATATTACCCCCTTAACGCGCCAAGACCGCGTTGTCGCGCGGTTGTACCGGAACGCTGCACTGCCTCGCGCCTGCCTGTACGTACATTTGCATGGCCGTAACTTTTGAAATTACACGCCACAATGCGAGCACATATGCGATCCTTCGTCCCGCTTAATGGCACAGAAAAGGCCCGGGACTTACATACATATTCGAGGTAAAAATACTTCAGCATCGAATGTTTACTTAGTTTGTGTCTCGTGATTCAATCGAATAAGCTCGCCAGTGTCACCAACACCAAGCAAATATGTAAATAAATTAGAATGACAATTTACGCGAATGACTAATCAGGAATACTCTGACAAAGCGATTAACAACTTTGAGGACATAAATCTAAAGTGAAAAGGCTGATAGATATACGATTATGCGCTAAGAAGACCCATTTGAATATCCAAATCTACGAACTAAGAAGATTAATTAATATTAACAAATATTCTTTTCAAGAACTATGTTATGTAGTCACCAAAGATGCCAATTTAATTTATTCATTATCTTTATTTTATTTAATCTTGTTTCCACGCGCGTCAATCTTTTCTTACGCCTCCACTAAACGATAAAATGTAGAAATTGAAATCAAGATAAATTGCAAGACATTTCTGGTGAAAATGAAATGTACAAGTAGTTAAAAAAACTAATGATTCTATTTTATACGATATTACAGGTACTCGTATTTCATTTAACAAGAAATTTTTAATTTATACATTAATTACGAATTACAATTTTATCGAACAAATTAATCAGCAATGGGCCCCATATAAACATATCCTGTTAAAATGTCACATTATTTCATGTAAAATAACTTTTCTAGAATAAAACACGGATAAGGACCACCACCTCATTTTGGGCTCCTTATCAATAAATCTTATATGTATAATTATTGATTATAATTGTTGTAAACTGTAAGACTTAAATCATAACATTTCATAAAGACGATGACCGATTCGATCTAATTTATCCTTACCAGTTTGAATCAAAAGCTTTAGTCACGCAAGACCATTGTTGTCATAAAGGGCCTTTATAGCAATTATTGAAGGATAAAAAGCTGAATCTACTCTGATCTTAAGAATCCGTTATGGTAATATCACACATTACGCGTGTCCTCCGCAGCCCTGGTATAATAATACTGCAATAATCGTATCTTACCTGATTACAGCCGTCTACCTAGCTGACTAATTGTTTCATCGAGCGAAAATAATGGGCCGGCGTCACGCGCAGGGAGCATCTCGAATGCTTAAGCACCTCACAGTACTTACGCGTAATAACCAGCGAGTTTACACAGACATTCAGTCGCGTTAACAAAGGTCAGCATTTTTAACCTGATATTATTTTCTCTTCAATTCCCAACCTTGAAAGTCGTCGATTTATCGAACACTGATAAAAGAGGAGTCCATAAACTACGTTACCAATTTTGGGCTGTTTTACCCCTTCCACCCCCCCCCCCCTTCCTTGACGACCAAAAAAGATGACTAACAAAATAATATAATTTTCAATTAAATAATTAAATTTTCAACAAAATATTTGCATTTCCGACAACCCGTGTGGAAAAATTTCGTGGCACTCTACTGTTTCTGTCTAGTCCGCCTTGAGTCGACACTGGCGCGCCACAGGCTGACTGTCCAGTGGCTAGACTGGGATGGAACGCTCGGATCGACTAGATTCCAGACAGATCGTCTATTTTTATAAAAAAATAATTAATAAGTAAATAATATAATTATTTTTTATTACATAAAAGTGTAATATATAGATTTTGCAGTTAATTAAAAATATAAAAAAAGTTTTTGTACACAAAAAAATGAAAAAATGAGTTTCCGCAAAACTTTTACATACGTCGGGTATCGAATTATGTTGCTGTAACTTTGTCCCATTGCCTTAACACACTCAGCCAACTACACGGAGAAAAATGGATGTTTAAACGTAACATCTAGATCTTCAGGGTTAACATATTTTATGTTTAACTATAGGACAGCAATCTAGATGTTCAAAGTTAGGATCTGTGGATATTAAAAAGTGAGATGTTACTCTGAAATATCCAAAATGTTCAACCTGAAATATCCGAAATATTACATGTATGGTTATGTCAACTAACGGCTGTAAATATTTGAGGAATTTACTTATTTCTGAGAATTTAAGGAATAAATTGATAACTTATTTGTGAATTTAAAACTAAACTTGAATTTTCGTACATGAACGAAAAACAGATACAGGGTATGAAATGCCGATCAGATAATACATTCAGTCTAGCTGAGGTTATGTTTAATATTTTTAATTCAAAATAAAAAATAAAAATGGGGTAAGTTTGCTGAGAACGAATAATATGTAATCTGCATTTAAAATTCTATCTATTTGAGGTTACTTAAACTCATATTTTATTATAAATTCACAAACATTTTGTCAAATCACGTGTCAAATGTTCAAAGGTGTTCGAGTCAATATAACCTCAAACTTAAGAACATTGTTCCGTCGTGTAGACAGACAAAAGTCGTTATACAATTTTAATTAAGGATAGCTAATTTTGATTCTTTGAAAATGTTCAAAAATTGTAATATTCCATAATTGTAATATCGAAATTATATAGCCGTCAAATATAGTCGTGAAATTCGAATGCGCAATGCGCATGCGTTCAGATTATTTTAACATCTGAATATGTTACAGTTTAACATAAAAATATTTTTACGCCTAACATCTCAAAAAGATAGTAGATGTTTGGCATGAATATCTGCATGTTAGGCGGAACAATCTTACCCGTTGAACATCTACATTTAAACATCCATTTTTCTCCGTGTAAAAGCTAATTTTTTTTTCATTTTTGTCGGATGCGAATTTCAATTCATTACATCGTAATATTTATTTCAATAAAGCATAAACAACATTTAAACATTAAAAATGCTTGATACGTGAATAAATCATTGAAAATAATCAAATTCGTATGATTATACTTGCGATTAGGCTGCGAAATAATTATTGTTTATTATTTTGAATAATTAATACGTTAGGCTTAATTATCATTCACGCAATCAATAATTAATTTGAATAAATGACTTATGCTAACATGTGATTTTCTGGAATATTACACTCTAAAAACAGACTATTGACTGTCAAACGATTCCTTTCACTATTAAAGGATTTTCCATTCAAAATTGGCATGAGAGGAAATACTTTCACAGTTAAAGGATTTTCGTTTTAAATGCTATCCTTTAAGTGTGAAAGGATTTCCTTTGATCTTGAAGTGTCGGACAAAAGAAAGAATAATTTGAACGTTAAAAGAAAATTTATTGCATGATATTACGTGCAACAAATGTACAAAAGTCGAACTTTGGTGAATGTAAATATAAAATCGATATAAAATCGACGCTTTACAAAATCATTTCATGAAGGACGTCTTACGAACTTTCGATTGTCAAAAGCCATAAAAAAATGTATACTTCGATTGTCAAAAGCGTAAAAATCAATGAAAAGTGAGTTTATGCGGATCAAAAATTGTTCTTTCAGTACACGTACCTTCCAAAGTTTTTGCGTCACAATCTAGGATTCCTAATTTTTTGAAGTGATCCATTTTCGACATCATTTCGCTCGTTTCTCCACTCACTTTATCAATTAATAAATAAATCGTGCAGTGAAAAAATTCACTCATGCGCAGGGGAACTTTCTCCGCTAGCCAACAAATGAAATCCTTTAATAGTTAAAGGAATTCTTTTCAAAGTTAAAAGAAATCGTTTATCAGTAAAACTACTTTTGTTTTGCATTTGACGGATAAGTCTTTGAACAGTGAAACGATTCTATTGACGGACAAACGAAATCTGCTTAATTTCAAAGGACGCATTCTGAAAGGAACGTAATTTCACTATTAATAGACTTTTTCTTAGAGTGTATCAATATAATACATAGCATTTAACATATTATGTTATAATTATTACAAATTTAATATAACTTTACTATATAATTCAATTGCAAGGAAATTTTTATAAAAATTCTTTTAAAAAATCGTTGTTAAGAATACAGTTCGTATATTAAGATTCAACTCACCCTCAATAGTTATTATTTATCATCTTAAATATGTAATAGTGTACATTTAATTATTACTTGAGCATTTATGCAATTATTCATTGTAATTTCCTAAATCTTTTATTCCAAAATTATTATTTCTAAATTCACTTCTGTGATTTTTGTTTAAGTTCAAACCGTGATTCTGTCTAGAAACTAGCTAAAATCTGGACGTTCATATTCAAATTCGTAAGGAACTCCTAGGCAGCGCCAAGACTGGGACTAGACAGTAAATAGGTTTGAATCAAACACGTGACAAAACTAGACAGCGCCAGTGTAGCGCTAGGCTAGTATTGCTTGAATAGACAGGCTTGAGAAAAACTGTACTGGCTTTAGCATGATTCAAGACTGCCGTGAAGTTTTTCCACACGGATATCAATGGGCCTCAGGAGTTCGAATATGTGAAAATTACAGTTTTTAATTTTTTACACTCAGATCCCCCAAATTTTAGAATCTAAAAAAGTCACAATAATAGCTCTTTGGGTGACTATTCTGAGGTAAAAAAACTAAGCTAGTTCTTGGGTTTAATTTTGAAAATTTTTTTGCGTTTGAATTTCCTGCCAACAAGTTTTCAAACAAAACATGCACGTTGAGTATGATTGAAAGAAGAAAAGAAAACGAAAATTGACGTTTTTCCCCCTAACTCATCCAATATGCCGGCTAACGGTTAGAAATGTTAGGGAATTTTTTTTTTTATTGTATGCTTTCAAATGGCTGACTCAACATTTGATTCCCTTCGTGTGTATTTTTTGCATGCTTACCCGGCATACCCTTTTTGCTTCTGGTAATGGCTTCTGCACCGCCGATAACCTTCCTATCCTCGTTTATTACGCCTATAGTTATCTCTCTATCTTTGCGTATAAACTTGCAAGGTAAACTTTATTATAAACTTGTTCTATATTCGATTAGATTACAGTAGTTATTCGAATTAGAGACATAAAAGGTTTTCTCACTGAAAAATTTTCAGAGAATATCTACTGATTCGAATTAGGAAATTCAGTTCATAAGGAATCGAAAGTGGAATTTTTGTACACCAATGACTAAAATGACTCATTTTGTGTGGTCGAAGGTTTTTTTTTATGAATTTTCCTGAAATTTCTCAATCCAGCCAAAACAGACAAAAAGATCTACTACACTCAACCAATAAGCGTTTCAAATATTCATAATAGAAAGCAGTAAAAAATGAAGTGGGTTGTAAGACAGCTACTGTTTGATCAACTTTTTTCCTGATCGCTCTTACCTTATATACAGCTCACACATAGCCACCAAATTATTAGCACACAAGTAAGTGGTTCTGTACCACTGTTCATTTGAACCTCGACATGAAAGAATCAAGCGCTGTCTACGGTTGAAACTTACACCTAAGATTCATTTTCATCTACTCTAAAAAATAAAATAATGACACGGTAACAAAATAATGTTGTTGATGAATTATTATCGCAATTTCAAACATAAAAGAGTAAACCTGAACCAAAAAACAGTGGAATTTTCAACTCAATAGTTGAATTTGTAATCCAAGAGGACGAATTTTCTCTCCAAAAAGACGAATGTTCAACAAAACAGTTAAATTCTCAACAATTTAATTTTTATTAATCTTCAGCCATTTGAACCAAAAAAGATATACATTCTACCAAAAGAGATGAATTTTTTACCAAAAAGACGAATTTTGAACAAAAGAGTTGAATTTTCAACTAAAATTATGAATCTTCCACAAAAAAACCAATTTTCAACAAAGAAGTTCACCTTTCAACCAAGTAGTTGAATTTTCAAACATTAAAGATTAATTCTTAACGAGAAATGTAATATTTAAGATGTGAACCATAAAATATTTTAAATTTAAATTTTGAATCGAGCGCTTGCAATTTGTGCCAAAAAAGATCAAATTTCTACCAAAAGACATGAATTTTCAAACCAAGAACACGAATTTTCAACAAAAGAGTTGAATTTTCTACCAGAAAAAGCGAATTCTCTAGAAAAATATTGAACTTTTAACTATAAAGGTAATGTTTAACCAAACAGTAAATTTTTAAGCTGCATATATGGATTTTCTACGAACCATTTGAATTTTCAACAAAAAAGCTCATTTTCCACAAAATTTTAACAAGGAAGTTCCACTTGCAACCAGCACGTGGTTGCATTTTGCTTTACTAAAAGCAATCTATTTTAAACGAATAATGGAATAGTTATTTTCAATTTATTTCAAACCACAAGAAAATGAATTTTCAACAAAATACTTCAATTATTAACCGAAGAGATCCAAAAAAGACGAATGTACAAAATGATACATAAATTTTCCACCAAATTGTTGAATTTTAAACTAAAAAGGATCCATTTTCAACCAATAAAGGAATAGTTAAATTTTCAGTTCAAAAAATGATTTTTTAAATAAAAAAGAACGAATTTTCAACAAAATAGTTAAATCTTTAAACCATGAAATGAATGTTTAACAAAGTAGTTCAACTTTGAACCAAGTAGTTGCATTTTCAACCAAAAAAGATGAATTCTCCATGAAAAATTTAATAGTTAAATTTTCAACTAAAAACAATACATTTATAAAAATTTTTGTAAAAATAAAATTTTTTTAATTAAATTAAAAATAATGAACTTACGACGAAAAATAGTTCTATGTTCTTATTGGGCTCCATTAATTCAGTTCGATTTTAAGCAAAAGTGCGAGAAACTAAGGGGAAAAAGAGGAGAATAGACGAAAAAGTATGAGGTTTGAATTCAAATGCTTTACTTGTAAAATACAATTACTAATATTAATTTTGTGAAGCATTTCAAAAAATTGTTATTCACATTTATATTTCCCACGTGTATTGTCACACTCTGCGTTAAACCCTTCCCTCTACTTGACGAATCGTCACAAAATCTGTTAGCCCCTCCCCCCTCGCACTCTGACTGTGTAACGTAGTTTTTGAATGTCCCCACTTCTCTAGAAGATACAACTTCCATTGCAGACAACCGCCACCAAACTAATGCGCATCTAAACTCAACATCTCCACAACAAATTAATCATGCCTCACTTATAGCCTGGGAGTTGTGATTTTGGCGCAGCATCTCAAGGTGTTCAATCAACTAGAAAGAGCGAAATGTTCGGTTATACGGAAGTCGCTTTGCATGCAAGAAAACCGGAGCCTGACTTGTGTGTTACAAGTTAAGTGTATACAAGTCCAAACAAGTTACACATCCACACATGTAGAATCATTAGGATGGTGTGTGTTCTGCACATATAATGTGCAGCCATTACCACGTGGATGCACGGTTTGCTAAGTGTAGCTGCGTGTACACGATCTGTCCGAGATTGGTCCATAAGAGCACGTTGCACGAGTGAGTAACAAGTAACAAGTAACAAGATAACTAGTAATAAGAAGGTAATGACTGCGGCGCAAGGAGGGGGAGTAGTGGAGGATAGCAAGCCAAGGCGCAAGAAACTCGGACGTATATATGCTCGTAACTCCGCACACTTAAACGCCGGTTAAACCGTTTCGTGTGCTAAAATCACCGACGGTTAAATCAACAATCTCGACCAATGGGAGAAGAAGAGAGTGAGAAAAATGAAAATAAACAGAGAGAAAGTGAGAGGGAGATAGAGAGATAAGGAATTGGTGAAGGAAGGAGATTCGACAACGCGGAGGATAAGGTGAGGTGCCGAGGCGCGCTACGGTTATTGCTCGTAAAGTGGTGAGTTTTCAGCGGTCGAAAATAAATATTTCGACCGATAAGTGCATATGCCAGCCTGTACGCTTCAGGAAGGCAGAGTTATGGACGTATATGACCACCTATCCGGTCTAAAACATCGTGCACAATACACAATGCTGTCCCTCCTTAACAAAAAATTACTCAGTTACATTTATTACCAAAACGTTGCAGGGGAATCTGCAGAATGTGTGCATGAATATATGACTTGTATTTGAGATTTAGGAATTATTGTGGCCAGTTCACATCAGGTACATTTTTCGAATCCCGGTAAAATAAGATTTTTATTTCTAAACAATTTCGAGAGGCTACTGGATATTGGGCAGTTTATGTACAGAGAGAACCCCAAGCTTTTTATTTATTTTAAAATTGGATAAAATTAGAGCAGAAAGTTGACAACTTCATTCAAAGTAGTGTATGTGTGTTTTTCTGTGAACATAATTATACTCTAAATTTGAATCAGTCAAAAGTGACTTATTCGAAGTCAATTTCAAATGGTTCAGCGGAAAAGTTACATTACGAACTTAGATAATATTTAATACATTTCCTGATGATAAATTTGAACAATGTTGGCGAATTTTGCTAAAGATAGACCTGCAACGGTGCAGTTCAATAATAACTCAATACGATTAAAAATCCCTTTCATATTTCACACTTTACGCTCTTTCCCGTATTACCCTCTTTTCCCTTTCTCAAAGAATTCCTATTTTTTCCCTGTTTGAGGAGGTACATATATTACGTAATGCAGTTTTCTTCTGTTCGAATACAGATAAAAATAAAGTTACCGTTGAGTCAAAAAGGGCACAACGATATAAACAAAAGAAATACATAAAAAAATCTAATTATTTTTGTTTTACAATTTTTAATTTAAAAGTCACCTATTATATTTTTGGTACAGAATTCAATTGTTTTGGGTAAAAATTTTACTGTTTGGTTGAAAAATTATCTATTTTGTTCAAAATTCGTTTCATTTTTGGCCTAATGTTGAATACATTTTGAAAAAACTAAAGTAAAAATTTCAAGACTTGTATTCTGCTATTTTGCATTTGTTTAGAAAGTCCAAGAATCACACAAAATAACATATTAGATGTTTTTCCAGTGGTTATTTAGATAGCTTATTTATTAAACCTTAAGTTTTCAACAGATTTTTATATAATTGTAAAACAGAAATAGGTGAAATTCTGATTTTACTTGCAACTGTCATATGGGGCGGAATGAGCCACCTCTTTCTGTGCATTAACCTAACCTCTTGTCTAGCAGTCAGTAGGTTAAGATGCAATGTTTCATTGTATCAGATTGTGCAGTGTGTTAATTATGGTGCAAACGTATAAAAAACTAATCTTGTCGAAAAAAATGCGCAGAAAAAGTTTGACAGCTGCACTGTTATAGGTCTGTATTAGAAAATAATATGAGTTGCTGACAACCAGAAGAGAGCACTGTTTTTCTGGTATATTTCTTAAGTAACTTTGTTTGAAAACTCGTAAAATGTTATAAAAATGAAAAAATATGGTTGTGGTTGAAAAATACGGCAAAAATATTTTTAAAAACGGATTAAAACCTCAGTATATATGAAATTCAGCGTCATGTAGTAGACCAGTCTAGTATTTGGGAGTTTTCTTACTGTAGAATTTAACTTTTACTGAGAAAATGTACACGGGTAAGTCGAAAAATGGTTATATTAATTTCTGTAATACAATTATTAAAAGATATGCAGATATAAATCGTTTTTCTATTCAATGTTTGTAGTGTTAGTTACGGTAGAAGTTAGGATTAAGGATTGCATCATTTTGACGTTAAATACTTTAAATGTTTCGTAACATTTTTGAAAAATATATGTGACATATGTTTTTGTTTCATACTACTATAACTTAACAGTACTCTTACTTATAAATAATATATAATAAGTCATTTAATTAAGTGGCTCATTCCGCCCCAGTGCCTGGCTCATCCCGCCCCAGGCGTGGGGCGATATGAGCCAAGCGCACTACTTTTTCATTTTCGTTTTTAATTCCGCATATACTTTTTTCTTTACTTCTATCTTGGCAAAATTACAATTAAAAATGTTTGTAGAATATATATAACGACTTACTTTCAAGCAATAAATTAACAGATTTTAAATACTGACGTGAAAAAGACAACTATGTTCATCTCGCCCCACCCTACCCTCCTTTTTGGTTAAAAATTCATCTTTCTTGATTGAATATTATACCCGAATTTATTCATATAATTCAATTATATAAGTGTATTTATACATTATCAGATACATTATATATATATATATATATATATACATAATGTAATAATGTATATATACATTGTGAAAGAAACGATACAATGATTATTCGTGATACTCTATCATTTTTAAAATTTTTTGGAAGCTTCATTTATTCATTTGATTTAGTTTCATATTTAATAAAAATTTAATCGTCATCACTGTCCACATTGATTACAGTTACACATTTTATTTTTGTGAATAAACTGCTCATAATTTCTGCTGATCTGATGATTCTCGACAAATATTGACCATAAGCTAAATAGTGCACTACAGTCGGAAATTGTTTTCCGCGTCGAATAAGCCTTAATAAAGATATTTTTTATATTGTGAAGAAAATATACCACGTGAGAAGTTGAAAAAAAATTCAAGAATTTCTCGAATTTTGTACCTTGACGTCAACTTGTGGCATGACGTAGGAAAATTGTAGCCAAAATCTTACATTTACACCACATAGTATTTGAGGTCTTATCTTTCATTTAAGCCAGTGAAACTTTAAAAATCTTCACGGGTTCTCGAGATACGACTAAAAATGTCCAAGCATATCTGCGCCGAATTTCAGTCGCTTTAGCAGCAAGTCTGGCCATCTGCGGTGATCGCCGACTGAGACGCGAAGCAGATATGCTTGAACATTTATGTCATATCTTGAGAAAACGTGAATGTTTTTGAAGTTTTATCGGCTCAAATTAAAGATGAGATTTCACAGATTACGTCCTGTCAGTTTCAATTTTTTCCCCATAAGTATATTGAGTCACAACACGAGTTGAAATTAAGGAACAAAATCTGAAATTTCTCGGTGATCACCGCTTTTGCGGTCGACAATAGTTATCGCCGGCTGAAAACTAAAGTTTGAGACTTGGACATTCTAAGCCGTATTTCGAGAAACCGTGGAAATGTTTCTAGTTTTATTGGCTTGAATTAAAGATAAGACCTTAAGACCTAGGTCTTGTCACATGTTCAATTAGAGGTACAAAATTCAAAAAATTCTTGCATTCTTTTTTTAAACTTCTCACGTGGTATATTCTCTTCAAAAGGTCAAAAATATCTCTATTTAAGCTCATTTGACGCGTGATCTGCTAAGCTTTCTAAATATTTCTAAAAAAAGTTTCTTTTTCCTTTTTTGAACGAGTGATCACATCTCAATGTCAGCAGTGATTTTCAATAGTTTTCGCTGATCGTACCAAAAATTTCCGACGGTAGTGTACTATTTAGCTCATGGTCGATACTTGTCGAGAATCATCAGACCGGCAGAAAGTTTGAGTGATTTATTTACAAAAACAAAATGAGTTACTGTCATAAATGAGGACAGTGACGAGGATTAAGTTTGCAATCAATATGAAACTAAATCAGATATATAAATAAAACTTCCAGGAAATTAAAAAAATTATAGGACCACGAATAATCATTTATCTTTTCTGTTACAATGTATGTATAATGTATAAATACACTTATATAATTGTATTGTATAAATATATTCAGGTATCGATGGGCCTCAGGAGTTGGAATATGTGGAAATTACAGTTTTTAATTTTGTACACTAAGAGATCCCAAATTTAAAAATATGAAAAAATTTACAATAATAGCTCTTTGGGTGACTATTCTTGGTTAAAAAACTGAGACAGTACTTGAGTTTTATCACATACAAAAATTCAAAAAAAGGCTTTGTACATTATTTTGAGTTTCAATTTCTCGCCAAATTTTGTTTAAAGAATCATTCACGTTGAGAATGATTGACAGAAGTAGTGTGAATTTTTTCCGATTTTTTCTAAAGATAAAAACAGAGAAAAAAAATAAAAAATAAAATGGACGTTAGCCCCCCCCCCTCTAACTCATCCAATATGGTGGCTAACGGTTTGAAATGTTGGGAAACATTTTTTAAAATTTTTATTTGACTTCCTTTGAGGGCATTTTCTGCATGCTTACCCGGCTATACCCTTTAAGAAATGAAGCTACAATTGCAATATATAATTCTGTACTTGCACCCACTGTGCTGTACGGTAGCGAGACCTGGACCTGCCAAGAAAAGGATAAGAGTAAAGTTAACGCGATTGGCAGATCAAGTAAGGAGTGGTGGAAATGTGTGAATAAGGTACAGTCTCAGCGACATTATATGTGACGCGCTCCCAAGAGAGGTTCCTAAGTGGCAAAACTTCGATTTTGAGATTCTGACAGGTTTGTATAGGTTTTGAGACGATCTTTCGAATGACGCAAACGATGAAATTCTCTTAATTTTAGTTCGCCTGTAATTAATTTTTAAACTTGATGCTTTCCAAGACGCTAACCTGACTCGGCTCTCGCTTCTTGCTCCCTTCTCCTGTAAAATCTTATTTTTGTCACTTAGGTAAAAGATAGCCAGCAATTTGTTAACGATTTAAAGAACTTAAAAATATCTATACAGAGTACATCATGATATCCTTGGATGTAATAGGGATTTTCGCATATATTCCTATAGAGTTAATCACTAAATATATACATGAACAATAGGATAATATCGCACCATACACTCTAATCCCTAGGGATCAATTAAAAATGCTGTAGAGTTTTGTATACAAACTACTTACTTAAAATTTAACAACAACACTTTTATAGACTAATTAATGGTGTAGCAATGTGTTCTTCATTGTCATCAGAGTAACCAGTAGTATCTAAATAAATAAGAGAAATACTCAAAATATAATGTTTAAATAAACTTCCTTTTAAGGTCTTATTAATAGACGTTATGTAGATGACATCTTTTTAATGATTTCTAAACAGGATATGGACCTGACACTACAAAGTTGTAACTTATTTCATCAAAGACTTCGAGCCACCATAGAATTAGAGTAAAATAAAACATCAAATTTTCTGGATAACACTGTCATCAGATCTTCAATCGCTAATTTACTCAGAAAATTGTACCACAACCTTCTCTTTTCAGGTAGATATTTGAATTATAATTCAGAACGTCCTTAGTCAAATAAAATTTAGACAACGTTGGCGTCATGCACCTACAAAAAAAGGGTTTGGTGGTCTATAGCCCTATATCAATTTCGGGCCCAATACCGAATTTGAGCGCTATGTCAATAATGATGGGCCCGAGGATGGGCCTTATGTCAATTTCGGTCTCTATCTCAATTTTTGGCCCTATGTAAATTTTGGACTCTATATCATGTTTGGGTCTCATATCAGTTTTGACTCCATATCAGTTTTGGGCCTTATATCAGTTTTGAACCATATGCCAATTTTGGGCCCTATACGTCAATTTTGGGCCCTATATCTATTTTAGTTGAATCACTTACTGGTTCATCCGGTCAAAGTGGAAAAAATCACTGGTCCACCAGTGATAATTCAAAATACTGATTCAACCAGTGTCAATTTCACTAGTTCAGTTTAATAGAGTGCCAATTTTGGGCCCTACATCAATTTTGGACCCTACGTCAATTTTACGTCCTATGTCGATATTGGGTCCCGTATCAGTTTACAGCCCTATATCAATTTTGGACCCCATGCCAAATTCGGGCTCTATGTCAATTTTGAGCCCTATGTCAATTTGAGGCCCTTTGTCAATTTTGGGTGCTACGTCAATTCTGGGCCCTATATAGAATTGGGGCCCTTTGTCAATTTTAGGCCCTACGTCAATTTTGGGCCGTATGTCAATTCTAGGTCCTATTTCGATTTTAAGTCCTATGCCAGTTTTGGGCCTTATGTCCATATTGAGTCGTACGACTGACGGACAAACGGACACTCGACCGAAATTATAAGGTTTTTTGCCCGGGGCTACGAAACCTTAAATAGGGCATGACATTTGGTTTGATTGAGCGCGAAATTAAAATTTCCTCTTTATATTAATTGATGTTATGGTTTTTGACCAACGAAATAGTAATTAATATGATGTTAATGTTTTTTGTCTACTTGGTCTAAAATCAATATTTTTTGAATATTGATTATTAATTTTATAAGTTGTGAAAAAAATCTCTCTCGCTCCGCTGGGATTCGAACACCAGGTCTTTCAAATTTTCCGGTCTCTCCGTAGCTTAGTCGATTAAAGCATCAGACCGGAAATCTGAAAGACCTGGTGTTCGAATCCCGGCGGAGCGAGAGAAATTTTTTTCACAACTTATAAAATTAATAACCAATATTAAAAAAATATTGATTTTAGACCAAGTAGACAAAAAACATTAACCTCATATTAATTTCCTCTTTATAATTAGGGAAAAATAATTTAAACTTTGTAACGGACATCTTATTTAAACAATGGTTATCCTATACCTGTGGTTAGACAGCTTGTAAAAACGAGAGTACACTTCGGCCCTACAACGGAAAAACATGGATAAGCGACATTTTTTCGAAAAATGAGTTTTTTTGTATTAATGGAAGCATGAGAGTAAGCTGCGTCTATCATAATTGAAATTATAATTCTTAATTCTTCATAAGAAAAAATTACTGTTTAAAATTAAAAATATTGAGCAAATTGACCAAATGCAATGGTGAAATATATAGAAAGTACTTTGCGCTGCCTGAAATTTGTAAGAGAAGTCGAATACCTCACGAAGTACAAGGGAAGAATGTACGAAAAGCACTTTGCGAATATTTTGTCTGACAAAAGTGGCCAAGCACGCTTCTCACGACTAGCTAGCCTTGATTAAGTTCAACCCAAAAGTACTTGCACATCCAGCTTCTCTCTCGTACGTGTTGCGGGGATACCTCCCTGTTATTTTAAGCGAAAAAAGAAAAAAATCGTGGAACGCGTTTTTTAGAAAAAAGATTTTTTCATATTTAGCTATTAAAAATTTAATTTTTCTCGAAAACGACGCAAAATATGAATAGCAGTTCAAAGTTCAAAATTGTTTCCCTTCCTCAAATCTATAAAATGATACCCTTACCAGATGTTTATCTTGTATAATTCAAGAAATTTTTCCATAAAGATAGACAAAATCAATAAAAATCAAATAAATTAGCATTTAGTTTACAGATCTTTAACATATTATTTTTGAAAATTTTTGTTTTTAGTTCATTGACTGTGTAAAGAACATTAAGGTAAAGATTATTGAGGTTTCTGAACTTCAAAGTAAAGAAAAATTGGTTTTTATCTCTAAAATTGAAGAAATATAATTTTTAACGATTCAGAATTTCATTTTTCTCGAAAACTAAGCAAAATATGAATAGCCATTCATAGTTCAAAATTGTCCCCCTTATTGAAATCTATGAAAATGTACACTTAATAGATGCATATGTTCTGTATTTTAACAAAAAATTTCGACAAAAAATATCAAATAAATTTTGCTTCAATAAATTTTTGATATTTCGTTTGAAAATTTTGATTAAAATAAACGAGATTATCTGGTAAGGGTACATTTTCATAGATTTCAGAATGGGGAATAATTTAGAACTATGAATTGCTATTCATATTTTGCTTAGATTTTGAGGAAAATGAGATTTTGTATCATTAAGAATTATATTTCTACAATTTTAGAGATAAAAGCCAATTTTTCTTTACTTTGAAGCTCACGCACCTTAATAATCTCATGGGACAGGTTCTTTACATAGTCAGTGAACTAAAAACAGACGTTTTCAAAAATAGAATGTTAAACTTCTTTAAACTAAATGCTATTTTAGTCGATTTTTATTTATTTTGTGTATCTTTTTCGAAAATTTTTGTGAAAATATACAAGATAAGCATCTGGTAAGGGTAGATTTTTATAGATTTCCGGAAGGGATACAATTTTGGACTATGAATTGCTATTCATATTTTGCTCAATTTTGGAGAAAAATGAGCTTTTGAATCGTTAAAAATTATATTTCTTCAATTTTAGAAATAAAAACCAATTTTTTCTTCACTTTGAAGTACAGGAACCTTAATAATCTCATGGTACATATTCTTGACATAGTCAATGAACTAAAATCAGACGTTTTCAAAAATAATATAATAAAGTTCTTTAAAATACATGATTTTTCAGTTGATTTTCATTGATTTTGTCTATCTTTTTGAAAAAATTTGTTAAATTATACAGGATGAACATCTGGTAAGGGTATAATTTTATGGATTTTAGGAAGGGAAACAATTTTGAACAACGAACTGCTATTCATATTTTGCGTCGTTTTCGAGAAAAATGAGATTTTTAATAGCTAAAAATGAAAAACTATTTCTTCTTAAAAACGTGTAGTACGATTTTGGTCTTTTTTGGTTTAAAATAACCGGGGGGCATCCCTGAAACACGTACGCAAGAGAATCTGGATGTGCAAGTACTTTTGGGTTGAACCTAATCGAGGCTAGCCGTGTTCTTGTTACAAAATATAAACTCCGCATGTGCTGTATGTAAAGTCTCAAGTTGTAAATATGCCGAGTCAAGCAAAGATGTCCAAGGTAAGAAATCTGCAAGTGACACCATCACCGGTGCCTCCCGCCCCCTGCCATCACCCCCATGCCAAACATGTCGTTTGCGGATTTCTTATTTTGCAGCGAGGGCCGACGCTCGATAAATTCACAGGACAAGTCAGTTTGCGTATTTCTTAACTTGGATTTGATTCCAGAAAAATCCGCGAGTACATTTTCCAATAAAAATTGTTTAATCAATCAATTTTGTATTGCATAATCAGAAGGAGCACATGTGTTTTACCCAATAGGGGTACTTGCATTTATGAAAATGTGTTCCTATACTAAAGTTCATGCCGCAAACGGTTTTTCTCTATGAAAAAAATAGTTTAGCTGCCCTAGCTAAACTTCTAGCTGGATTTCGTCTTCTGAGAAAATATAGTTGTATTACCTAAATATCTAGCAGCGTTACCTAAATATCAAGCTTTTTTAGCTATATTATTCTATCTACAAAACCTCGAGATGGCAAAATTTATCTAAAACAGTCACTGATTTAGGTAGCACAGCTATATTTTCTTAAAAGACGAAATCTAGCTAAACGTTTAGCTGGGAAAGCTAAACCCTTTTTTCAGTGCTTGAATATCTCCGTTCAATCCAGAAATCACTTACATAAAAACCATAGTGAGGAGGATAATGGCTTAAATGTTTGTCCTTATGTTCCTGGTTTGCCTAATAAAATAACCAATTTGTTCAGAAAACATGAAGTCAGAGGTAGTCATAACGCGTTAGAAAGGAACCACCCTTTTTTATAAAAGCACCAAAGACCCGTTACCTAAATTGAAAATTACTGATGTATAGTATATAAAGTTAGATGTTTAAACTGTGAAGCTTGTCACATTGAACAAACTGGTAGATAAGTGGGCCAGAAAATGAAAGAACAAGGCAGATCTGTTAGAAATCAGGACACCTCCACCGCCTTGGTGAAACATTGTTTAGAATTTACACACAATTTCGTCTTAAGTAATTTAAGTATTTTAAACCAAGAATCAAACCATAACAAACGCTTAACTTCAGAATCTTTTCACATCATAAATAAAAGAAATTGCGTTAACTTAAGATACAAAGATTCGAGACTTCTTTCGCATTACAATACTTTGTTTTAATTTACTACTGATATGTTTATTCTAACTTTCAATAATTTCCTTCTTCCAACTCTTGATTCTCATCATTGCCAAAAAAATGTTTACATGAATATCTCATTGTAAACTTCGACTTTAACGGTAAAAAATTTACGCTACCCCTCTCGAAAAATCAATATGTGACTTTGTCTTTTGTGTCGTCAACATACAGGTAAGTGCCAAATGTTCATTATTATTCACGAAAAAATTATTATTAATGATTATGTGCGTCCGGTTGCGTCGCGAAGGATCGAAAATTTTCAGCGCTCGGTTTAAAAATCAATTTTTTTTTAAATTGGCGCGAATTTTTATGAAACGAAACATTAGTTTAGTAGTTGGATTCTTCTAGAAAGTGTTTCGATCACGTGCACCGTCATCGATGTTTTTAGTGTAAAATTTACGGTGATTACGGTTTGTTGCAAACAGTTGCATATTTAGCAAAAAAATCAAATTTCTACCCAAAGAGGTGAATTTTAAAATAAGAAACATTATTCAGTCAAGAAATAAAGAAAACTTCTATTCAATTGTTAAATATTTTCGACAAAAGAATTAATTTTCAACCATATAGTTATATTTTTAACCCCAAAAAAAAGAAATTTTCATGCAAAAAGAATGACCTTTCAAAACAAATTGTACATTTTCATCAAAATATATCAAGCTGGAGTACGAATGTCTGTTGTAAAACAACCTGAAAATAGCTTTTTTTACAAATTTATTAGGTGCGGCGTCTCACCCGGACATGCGGCATCTCTCCCGGAATGGAGTTTTTTTAAAAACACTCGTGATAATAAAAAAAATCTTAATGGCAAAAAGTATTTCAGTATGTTTTGAGGTCATCTAGCAATTATCAACAATTATTTAATTGATTATTGTTCGGTTTCCTTTGATGTAGGATCGATTTTTAAAAATGTGAAGCATCTCTCCCGGAATTACACTATAGTAGGGCAGAGTCGGTACGTTCGAGACACTTTGATATTTTTAATTTGTACCGTCAAATGGAAACACCAATGTCAAATTTGATGTGGATGCCTCAATACTGCAGCATTTGATCATCTCATTTATTTTTTGTAAACAGCACATGTCATACCTGCATGTCTATAAAAAGCAAAATAATCTAACCCTAACATTTGTTCAAAAGATACTGTCGTACAGTATGTCTTGGACAAAAGGAAGGTACTTTTTGGACACTGGACATAAAGCATAGAAACGGACATTTTAAACAGACAGTTGACAGTTTATTTAACCTCATAGCAATTGGTTATTTTCACATCCAAAAATGAGTTGCTCCACATTATTATACCATTAAGACATTTCCCTTTCGGGGTGGGCGTGACTTGCTCGGTGAGGAAAGGAGTAATGTGAGGTAGGGGGTAAAGATTTTTTAGATTGATCTACAATTCTCGTGTTATTTATTTAAATGACACGTTCGTTCCGCAACACTGCTCCGACCCAGGTTGCTGATTAATCTCTCTAGCGATCACCCCAAGTGAAGAGCCTCACAAAATTGTTATATGTGGTTCTCCACTTTTCTGTCCTGGCATACTAATCTAGCTTCCTTCACGTCCATGCATGTTCTCATCCAAGCTCTCGTGTTTCTATGGCTTCTTATGTCTTTTCGAATTCAGGTCTCATTCATACATTCTAACCATTCTTTCGGCGGTCTACCTCTGGGCATTCTGCTATTTATTTTACCCTTATACACTTGTCTGGTCAGTCGTTCATCGTTCATTCTTTCAACATGTCCGAACCTTTTCTTGACAGGTCCATGTCTCGCTACCGTATAGTACAGTCGGTACAAATATAGAATTATATATTGCCATTTTAGCTTCTTTTGATATGTTTTTACTTTTGAGAATGGACCCTGCTCTACCGATAACCTTCTTACCCTCCTTTATGCGCCTATCTAACTTGTTCTGAACTCTCATTATTTAGGAAAATGTTGCACATTGTTTTCTCACTTTTTCCTTCGAACACCATGATTTTTGTTTTATCTACGTTAATTTTGAGGCCCATGTTCTTCATGCTTGTATTAAGTTTATTCAACATTCTTTGCAAGTCTTCGATTGATGCTGCCATAACAATCTTGTCATCTGCGAAAGCTAACCCATGTACCCTCATTGTTTCGAGATCTACACCTTCTTCGTCGGAGAGGGCCATTCTTAGACACTTATCCATATACCATTAAACCATTTCCCTTTCAGGGTAGGCGTGACACTACCCGATTCGGGTAGTGTTTCTAGGTTTTTCTTGTAGTTATAAATAATTACAAGTGTGGGCTCACCACGCCCACGATGTGCCAACAGCACTCATGTCAGTATTCTTGAATGGTCACCCATCCAAGTACTAACCGCGTCCAACGCTGCTTAACTTCAGTGATCTGACGAGAACTGGGTTTTTCAGCGTGGTATGGCCGTTGGCCATACAGTATGATAAATAGCTATGAGGACATAACGCATCAATATCGAACCAGTCACTCAGTTTCCCATTAACCCTTACACACGCTTTACTCCCTGTATATATTGTTGTATTGCTTGTAGGAGCCATCTATTGACTCCGTACACTTCAAGGACTTCCCAAAGTTTACTACTATTTACCTTCTCAAATGCTTTTTCTAGGATATTCTAGGTCCATATCTTCTCTCCTGTTATTTTCATTACCTTATGAATAAGTATTATTGAGTATATTTTACTTACGGTACTTAATAAGCTGATACCTCTGCAATTATTGCAGTTGCTTTTAACTCCCTTTCTTTTGTATATTGGTACGGTCATCGCTTTTCTCCAATCGTCTGGGACTTCTCCTATCTCGATACATAAATTTATCAAATCGCACAACATGTGAGGTATGTACTCGCCACCATATTTAAGCATTTCAACGCTAATACTGTCCACACCAGTAGCCTTGCTGTTTTTTAAGTTCCTAATTATATCTCTAACCTCAGTGACACAGACTTTTCAATTTGGTTTTCTAATGCATTATGTTCTATGTCGCAGTTCTGTTGCCCTATATCTTCACCTCCTAATATTTCTTGAAAAAAGTCTTTCAAAGCGTCTACTATCCCGTCCGTCTGTATCAAGCATTTCACCTTTGCTGTTTCTCATGCTGACACTTATCTTTAATACATAATACTATTCACCATTATGTAGAAAATTCTTCTTTGTCTCTTGGAAATTCAATAATCTGATATAAAATTCAACTGGTTTGTGGAAGATTCATTTTTTTCATTGAAAATAATTTTTTTTAGTTTAAAAATTCAACTATTTGGATCCAAATTTATGTCGTTTGTTGAAAATTCATTTTTTCTTTATAAAATTAATATTCTTGGTTGAAAATTCAACTATTTGGCTAGAAATTTATGTATATTGTTAAAAATTCGTCTTTTTGGTAAAAAAAATCTTCATAGTCGACAATTTAACTATTTGGTTCAAAATTGATGTATTTTGTTGAGAACTCGTCTTTTTTAGTAGAAAATTAATCTTTTTAGTTGGAAATTTATCTTTTTGGTTGAAAATGTAATTATTTTATTGAACATTCAACTGATTTGTGGGAAGCTTGTCTTTTTAGCTTAAAAATTGCACTGTTTGGTTCAAAATTCATTGAATTAGGTTGAGAATTCGTCTTTTAGAGCTTACATTTTGGATGACATTTTTTTTCTCTATTGACTGAAAAATCTTTCTTTGTTGAGGATTCAAGTATTTTACGTAGTTTGCGCACGACCCCTTTAAGATGAAAAATTGCACTGATTATTAAGGGCATGCTCTTCGGTGATGACGTGACCAAACCAGTCCTTGGT